>JANFQY010000475.1:0-13090 GCA_025592935.1 Aspergillus ostianus | reverse complement strand
TTTTTTTTTTTTTTTTTTTTTTTTTTCTCTCTTTTTCTCTGATAATGATCTCCGCTGGAATGTGCTACAGAGTAGTCATGTACATGACATAGATTTAAACCCTACGCAAGAGTTCTACTATACTGAGTACAGACGGAATCAATTGTAATGTCCGGAGATCTACGGAGTACTTGCATATCAATACTTCCTAAAGTAGGTACATTCCTACGGATAAACGATCATCTCAACACTAACGGGAGTCAGCTTATCCATTACCCGCCCCTTGACAATAATAGACACGATATACTCCCTCCACTGTACGGAGTACAAAATACAAATCTACGAAATCGTAGTCTTCTATGGAAGCCACATAGAATTCACTAGTGGGAGTGGTTTGCCAAAGAACCTCATCCTTCGACCGGACTGACCGAGAATCCTGGCTGGCAGTACCTACAACTTCTAACACGTAAGACTTATGTACACAACACAGGAGTATGACCTATGTAGTATGCACTCCGTTCGCCGACAGGATGACGTCGACATCACCGGGAAATGCACCCTGAGGCTCTCCCATCGGTCCATCGACAGGGCCAGTCCGATCCCAAGAAAAGAAAAATAGAATTTAGGATTCAAAGGGGGGCCCCATTTCGCCCATCGGTTAAGCCGACCAAGTTGAACTCAGTCGGTCCCAGCCGCCTGTATTTTCTCCATAGGTCCGTGGGGTTAGTTTGCAGTCGTCAAAACTCTCTTGCGCAAAATTGCGACCATGTGATAGATCATATTGTTAGAGAGAGGAGAGGGAGGATCGGGTCGGTTGTCGGTCGTCGGCTGAATCCTGCCTGTACGGAGTACAACTACTGTATGTACGACTCTGTAACCCGGATCATCCTCAAAATTATATCAATGTTGCACTCCGCCGACGAACCCATTAGTGAGGTGCTCATCCCATGGTAGGATTAATGAGTTAATCTATTTGGGAGGAAGACGGCGGTCTCCGACTCCGGTCTGCCAGGTTTCACATGCGCAAGCTCCCTCTCATGTACGGTTCAGGGGGAGGCGCTAGAAGGCTTCCAGAAGGATTCTGGAAACCCGCTAGAAGGGTGGGGATTGCTAGTTTCTTCCTCTTTCATTCCCCTTTGGGGGACCGGTCCCCTCCATGCGAGCCTTGGGTCGGGAAAATAGAACCCTTCCCGGGCCATCGATTTTAGCCGTTTTCGAGAAGCCCGAAGAAGAAAGAAAAAAAATCTTCGGTAGTTCTCCTGGGAAGGCGAAAAGAAGGGAGAAATCCTCGTTCACCGTGAAGGCGTATGATGTAATCGGCCACACCACACGGAGTACGGAGTACTTGCGCTGATCCTCATCCCCCCATGTTGACTGAATTTTGAGGTGGTCAGGCCCTCCGAGCCTAGTCGCCGGAGGATTGCAGATCGGTGCTCCGAGGTCCGAAACGCCGCCAGGGAGTATTATTGACTAGGGATACTGTCAGTCTACCTAGACTCTACACCGGTGTAGGTCTACTGTGTAGAGTTGTCCTGTAGAACATTCTTACAGAATTACAATACCTGCTCAATACCAATACCGGCCGTGACGCCGTAAGGAATCAACACGTGGAGGATCTTCCGGGAAGGCGGTCAGGCGGATCAGCTGACTCCATGTGGTTGATGCCCAAGGCCCGCATGCCAATAGGAAAAAGAGCCGGGCTGCTGCTTGTTTGATTGTACGAGACGCCTCTTGTTTGTCACTCACTTTGTCTTGTGTTGCTGCATTGCACATTGCGTTCCCGATTGATTGATTGATTGATTGATTGATTAGTGATTACTGACTCCTTCCTTCCTTCCTTCCTTCCCTTCCCCCTCGTATTAGCCCCTGTCTTCGCTCTCTCCGGGCGAAGGATTCGGCTCACCCATTCCCCTGGGATCGTCCGCATTGTTGGTCATGTTCATCTCGATGCCGATATCAAAGATATCCTGGGGTGTTAATTTTAGAAATTTATCTGATTCCTTCGGCGCCCGGGGCCCCTCACCCCCGGGCTAGAGAAATCGTCTGTCTGGGCATGAAGGATTGCACTTTTCTTGTCTCCCAGTTCCTCCAGTTCCTCCAGTTCCCCCTGAACCTCGACTTCGTGCAGACGGGGATGCTGAAAGCATCTCGGTTGACTGCAGTGCATTTCATGGCCATTTGTCAGCCAGAGAACTGCTTTCTCAGGCCTCCGGCATGAAGATCACCGGCTCCAAAGTACCGCATGGACTTTCGCCCCCAAACCCCGACTGGACCGCTCCCGGTCAGCGACTCAGCGACATGTGCGCTACTCCGTTCAGGAATCCCCCTCGTAGGTACCCAATTCTGACCTGGCTAGAAGACCCAAGCATGCACATTTCATGCAGTAGTCGGCTCTCCTGTCGCGGTGCTGATTCGTCGCATTCCCGATAGCCATGATGAGGCACGCTTTCCAAAATGTTGAGCGTCGAGACTACTGTGGTCAGAAATTAAACCTATTTATTTCTCTTCCCAGCGTCGCAGTTGCCGGGGTTGTCACGTTCATTCCGAACTCCGCAAGATAAGGATCTCCCAGATACATCCGCCTATTCCTAACTCAACCCCGGCTGGAGGGGAATGCCCTCGCCGGACTTGGAAAACGTTCAACCCACGATACCCAAATGATGCTCACTAACGCAATTAGTGCTGGATCAAACGAGGATCATCTGCTTCCCCCCTCCTTGCATCTCCATCAATTCATACGACGGTTGCACAACCCGGTCTGGTTTTGGATCAGTTCTGGCATCCTTGTTGGTTTATTCCCATCATATCAGATCATATCATTCCTGGCTCCTCCGTAATCTCTCCTCTTGTCTTAGTGTGGCGATCATTCTCCTCTTCTCTTCGGCCCTGGTCCTTGCCTCGCCTGTCGTGTCCGGTCTACCTTCTCCCGTCCCCTGACGTGAACTAGACTCGGCTACATCCTAACCCAGCCGGTTTGGTCCGGTCCAGTTCGGTCCAGTTCAGTCCAGCTAGTCCAGTCCAGTCTACGATGGAAAGAGCAAAGAATGAAGAACTAAATCGTTTAACCCCCGAACGAAGGATTGCTGTGACTCCACAACGCGGTCCCCCAGTCCTCGGCAGTCCGAGTCCACGGTCCACACCTTATGCACCACAAAAATGGGCATAAGAGATGCCCCCCCCCCCCCCCCCAAAGGGTTTGCTGCATGTTGCATTCTTACATGTGTGCCATGCAAGGGAAGAAGAAAGGTCTCCCGTAAGTGAGGGGAACGACTGGGATCCTGTGCATAGCACATGCCACATACCTCCCACACACCCGCAGACCATGTTCCACGTTCCATGCTCCCATGCTTTTTTGACCTCGATGGTTCGATCGGCGAGGCGTGAGATTACAGTACATGTGGACGACATGGGTTATGGTGCCATGCTACATACCTGTACGTGCAGATTTTTTTTTTTCTTTTCATCTTTGCCGCCGGTTGCCTGCCTTGACGGAGTATCTCTATCCCCTTCCCCCCTTCTCATGCTGTTTTTCAAACAGGATGAGAATGGATTTACAATTGCCAGAGTGGATACTTCCCTTGGAATCGAACGGGCAGGAGGCACAAAAAGATGAGAAAAACGACGAGGTAAGGGAAAGGAATTCTGAGAGCCAACAACGAGAGAGAAAAAAGTTTGTACGACGAAAACGACAAACCTCAGGTCGAATCTCTTCTATCCTATCTATCTATCAACTTCCTCCATATTTACCTTCCTTTCTCCAATTACCCGATCCGGTAGTTGATCGACTCTTTCCTACCGAACAAGAAGAACTAAGTCCAGACCAACCTTGGCGATAGCATTATCAACTACGTAGTTAACTTAGCGCTGGTCATAAATAAAGCCAGAGAGAGAGAGAGAGAGAGTAGTCAAACCCAACCATCACATTCATCATTTCTTTTTGCGCCTATTTTCCCTCCCACAAACACAATCAAACGGTCCCTCAACAGTAACACTAACCGTCTAACTCCGTCCTAGACTCCTAGGTCTCTACCTAACCACCCCCAGAGGCTAAGTGTCCTCGAACTAAAACCTTAGTTGCGTCACTAGAACACCATTGAAACCCCCCATCACAATCACATCATCTCATTTCACTTTTTTTTTTTTTTTTTTTTTTAGTAGATTAATTCCATGCGGAAACTCGGGTTTTCCCTTCCAATGAGATCGTAGTATCGAGCCAACGCTGGGAGGCCCTGTTTCCAACATTAGGCTTTCGTCATTAGTAGGCTTAGCTAACTGGGTTAGACTAGTTAGCTACAGTTATTCCGACGCTCGGCGGAAGAGGGGAAAAAATATACACCGTTACTGGTTACTACTTGTAGTTACTGGTTACTCGTTAACTGAGTAAGACTGTAAAACATGGATGGGGAGATACGATTTCCTTCCGGGGTTTTTGGTGGAGGGTTAAGGGTGCTTACGACGGAGTACGGTTACACCGTGCGTCGTAGGCTAGTTAGTTAGTTAGTGTTGGGGATTTGGATGTTCATTGTTGTTTTGTTTACTGGTTGGGGTTGCTGGGTGGGTATATGGTGTACAGTGGTTGTAGATACATACGCAGTCAGTACACACTACTGAATGGGTGCTGGGTGGATCCATTAATCAAGATCTCTATTCTAGACTCCGGTATATATTACGGAGTGGTTATATTGGTAAAGGACGAATGATTCAGGCGTCTCTGTACAAAATATAGATCATATGTAGTATTACAATTGCTAACACGCCAACTGACAGGCCAGGTTGTTGTCAATGGTATGTTTCTTGCTAGAACCATCCATTTCCCCCCCCCCCAGAAGCCCTACTGATCAACCATCTCGCCACCATTTGCCCAACGAACCACCCGAGCCCGCCATAGCGACCACCTCTTCGAAACTGATCTCGACGCGGAACATCCGGCCGTCGGCCGTCCCGCTGCCCGCGCCCACAGGACTGATCAAGCCCCAGCTCACGAGCTTCTCCCACGCCTCGCGCGCCACGTCGCGACCCCAGACTCGTCCCGGGGTGGCGGCCGCGCCGGACACGGACGCCGACGTCTTCGCTGCCGTCAGGAGGCGCACGTATTCGGCGTACGCTGCGGGAAAGGAGAGCGCGAGGGGTCCGGCTGGGAACGAAGAGCCGGCCTCGAGGCCTGGGTCGAAGAGCGCGGCAAGCCGGGTGGCGGCGAGGAGGAGCGAGAGGAGCAGCGAGGAGGAGCTGGCGGTCGCAGAGGCCGAGAAGGGGAGCGGTGCGGGATCCGGACAGGAGAGGCTCTGGCTGCTGAAGGTGATGGCGGTGGGGATCTGTAGGGATGGTGGGTTGTTGCTGTCGGGATATGTGCTGTAGTGCAGTTCTCCCAGTCCGATCAAGGCGCTGGTCAGGAATTCCTTGACGGACTTTGATTGGTGATAGATTCGTTGGAGGTGACTTTGGAAAGCCTCGTCGCGCCAAAGACCCTTATTTCGAGGTTAGTCTTTTGGGTCGGGAACGGGGTTGTTATCTTTGGGAAAGAAGAAGAAGAAGCTTACTTGTAGGTAGTCTTTCCACCCCTCCAGTAGTCTACTCCATCCTTCCGACTTGACTAGCGCATCCTTCTCCGCATCTGTCCCCTCCACAGCTTCCAATACTTCGCTCTCCTCCAGGTTCAACCCGGCAAAACAGATGTCGGAGAACGTGTCGAATGTCCGGGGCAGGGGAACGTAGACGTATCGGTGACTAAACCGACTTTTCACTCGTTTTTCCAGCATCTCGGTGACGTCCACCTTGGTCGTCAGCCCTAGCACCGCCACCGGTGCCTTCCGCGCTTGCGCAATATCAAACAAGTTATACAGCAGGGTTTGGCGCGGGTGGGTCACGAAGAGATCGAACTCGTCCAGGATGATGACAATGGACTTAGCCGCCGTCACGGTCTCCGCATTTTCCGGCGAGCCAAACAGTTCCTCAGGATGCGATAACAGAGCGAGAAGAGTCGCCATCGTGTCGGCGTAGCTGCCCACTTTCCCGGCCTCATCTTCCGTGTTGGTCTCCCGACCAAGCTGGCGCCACATCTCACGGAGCGCCAATCGATCGTCGGTATGCAGGAATCCGTTGAGGCGAACCACGTGGAAATCGTTCTGGTGTTCTTTTCTCAACGACGCGATGATGGTCTCGACCATCGCCGTCTTCCCGGACCCTCTCGATCCTAGAAGCAGCATCGAGTTCCCCTCTCCAACGCTGACCGTCTGTTCCAGCAGCTGTTCCACTTTTCTGTATTCATTCTCCACGCCCTTCAAAGGAATCCGTCGCTTGCCGTTCAGCTTCTCCAGGACAATCGAAGTTAACGTCCGCAGTTCGTTCGTCAACCCTGCTTGAGATAGAGTACGGAATGCTTCGGCGTAGGTAGGCAGCAAGATGGTCGATGGGATCTCATCCGGACCGTGACTTTCTTGGTGAGTCAAGTCTTGCTGCAACTGCACCGACACCAGGTCATCCAGCCCATCCTGGTAATCATCCACAGGCGGGGATTGCTGTGACCCGTGGCCCGTACCTACAGCTCCTCTTGTATCTTCCTTCGCATCATCAAATCTCACTGTATTCCTTTTGGACCGTGTCCTCGTAACCCGAGCCGGCCGTTTCGCCTCGTCTTCCTCCTCCTCTAGCTCTCGCGGCGACTCCCGAGCATTCCCTTCAGTCTGCAACACCTGCCTTGTCCTCCGCGTACTCCTCGGCGTAGTCCCCGTTTGCCCAGAAGCGGTCGTCGACCTCCTCACCGGCATCTGATTATTGACCTCATCTTCGAATCTCTGCGGCGCTTTGCGCTGCCGTCCACTCGACCGCAGCCCCCTCCTCGAGGGAGTAGTATCCGCCTGATTCTTACCCCCCTGTTGCGCCACATCCTGCGCGCCCGTTTGCGTTATCGTTATCCCTTCCTGGCCCGGCGTCTGCCCTGTTTTCGACAATCGACGACGCCGCACCGACCTCGATGTACTCGGTGACCCATCTTCCTCTTCTGTTCCTTCTGCTGAATCCCCTAGCGACTCGTTTCCAGTGGTCTGTTTGCGCGGCGTAGGCGTCGTCTCCTGCTCATCGCGCATCGCCGTGTCTCCGTCTGAATCCACGGGCTGGTCCTGATCGGATATCCTGCGTCGCTTGGCTGACCGTGGGTCTTTCATTTTGATTTTGGGTTTGGGTTTCGGTCTTGGTTATGCGTGTGTATGGGTAAGGTAGGTCAAGGAAGTGTTCATTCGATTGCGGTCCTCGAGATCATGGGTGTCGAGTCGAGCTCGGTCTTCGTTCGTCGTAGAATTGAATAAGAGTTCGAAAACCAGCGTTTCCACTTCATCTATCGTCAAGAAAACAGATCTGAGAGTTTCTCCTTCCTGGAAAACTTTTCTCAGCTCTCGACTTCCGATCTCCAAGCCTAGCTCGGGAGATATCTATTGAAGCTGAAGACGGGAGGAGAAAAGGGAGTCGTTTCGGCGATCGCAGACAATGCGACACCCTTGAGAGATATATCTCAGTCGGTTCAATGGGTTGAATCCCACGAACTCACAACCGAAGCGACGATGGGGAAGGGCGATACAGCCAAGGGTCGTTGTTTGTCGGAAGGCAAAGTCCCGTTCGGGGAGAAACCCAGGCATGCGGACCTTGTCGCCTGAGGCAGAACGAGTGACGCGAAGTCAGGTGATTTGGTCGTTGCAGCTGGGATGTCGGTCTTTTGGTGGTGAAGGTTTACTTAGTCTGTCCGGCAAATCTACATTCATCTTGTCTTTATTGGTTCCGAAGTTGTTAGACATGATTATTTGTTGTTGTAGGAGGCCAATGGGTTTACATCGTCATTGTATATTTTTACCGCGTCAAATGGCTGCTCCACTAATATTTGCAAATTCGAAAAATGGAACCTTTTGCAGAGTATTTGCGCTCCTGATCCTGATCATATATAGGAGGACATGCAATGATTGAGTCAAAACATATATGTAAGGCTATACTTGGATAGATCTCAAGTCCATAGGTATGCATTTCATATCATTCAAGGAAGTAAAAGGTAGATTCTAGGTTACATAGTTTAAAACAGGCCCATGGTGCTTCATCCGCCTGTAGACAAAGAAAAGAAGACAAGAAAGGGACAAAACACCATTGCGCCGCCCTGCATTCACAAGCCAAAAGGATAGGGAAGTAATAGTGAGATATAATAGGTGACAGCATGCATATAACCAAACCAAGCAGATGGCTGATTTGTTTGGGGTGCTCCGACAGTCTGACGGATCATTGTGAGGCTAACATGATTTATGGGAAATTGCCCGCTTGGATCGAAATTGGATCATCCCATTTGGTCATAGAAATTGGTGTGGGAGTCGAGTTGGAAAGGCGGTCCTGTCAACATAAAAACCGACAGGTTGAATTGAAAATATGAGGACGATAGATGGGCGAGAGAGTAGATGGTATCTGATGTTGGTCTTTGAACTTGTCCACACGACTCAGCCTTGGATTCGGTATCTTGATCGGTGCCCTTGGAGACGTTCAGGAGTTGTTGCAACAAAAGACCGACGGAGGACTAGGATAGATGAAGCGGAGGAGAAAAAAAAAGATCATTTAGATCCCCACCCACGTAGCTTCATCCCTTCTTCAATCGCAGTCCATATACCCTCCACAACCTCCCGATCCCGCCAACGCCCGGCTCCGTGCACGCCGCCCTTATCATCCCATCGCTCGACCGAAAAGCTTTGGACGCCACGCCCCCAGCCGCGGACATCCCGCGGGACGCCCTCGCCGCGCCATCCAACGTAGACACCAGTAGCGTGCTTGAACAGCTCTGGCGGCGACGACCACTTGTACGACTTGAATTGCCAGGTCTGGCCGGTCGTGAAAACCGCCACCAGTCGGTTCCAATAGTCTGGCCGGAAGTTGGCCGTACTATCGACCAGAATGAAGCGCGTGGGCTTTCTCGACGAGCCCTGTGAGCTCACAGCACGAGAAGAGGAGCTAGACGCATCGGCGTTCATGCGCAGTGGGCGTGAGATGTACAGGATATTGGAGCTAGGCATGGAGAGGGTGGGATGGTCAGGCGGCACAAAGACACCGTCCTGAAGAAATGACCGGACATTGGACATGCGGATGAGCGACGACGCTGACGGGGAGAGAAGGATGATGGGGTCCTGCGTCTTGGAGCTGCCTTTTCGGGATTGAGAGAGACCGGCCGACGGTGCGGGTACCATGGCCTGCGGTTTGTTTCCAGTTTTGGTGCCGGGAGGGTATTGCCCAGCTCGCGAGCGGTTACGACCGAGGAAGGTCTCTGCGGTTTTGCGGACATGGGAGAAATCCTGCATGAGGGGCAAAACCAATCAGTATCATGTCCCAATTGAGGGAAAAATAGTCGAATCTGCGCTTTGACCTACCGTAGGCTTTATCCCTCGCAAAACACTGTTGCGATCTCCCAGCTTTCGCTCCCCGTTATAAATCTCCTGCAATCTGGGATCGATGACCTTGGTGGCCTTCGCTTGCTGAGCCCCCGCGGCAGGCGCGCCGGCTCCGGGTGCACCGCTGGCAACAGTAGAGACTCCACCAGTAGCACCAGAAGCGATATTGGCAGAGGCCTGGGCCTGAGCTGCTGCCGAAGCGGCCGCCGCTGCGGCACCCTCCAAGGGCTTGATGTATTCACTCTCGTCGGAGGCGCCTTCCAGCCAGGTGATGAGATCCAACCGTTCGACGAAAATCAGGTTCTGCACCTTTTCTTCCCCCTCGCCCTCCTTGCGCTCTTTCTGCTTCAACGACTCGTTCAATTCTTGCGCCGAGGCGATGTACTCGGGGATTGCGACATCCTTCTTCTGCCACGCGAATAATATACTGCGCAAGTCGACGGCGGAGTCCGAGGAGCTCGACACGAAACGGGTTGGCGCGGTAAGGGGAATTGTCTGTAGCTGTGGGGTTGTGAAGTAGAGATGGGTGGCCTTGGCTAGGTCGTCGGTGGCATTCTGATCTGAGAGCTCATCGGAGGTGGTCGGCGTGGGAAGACTGCCAGCTGCGATGGCCCGGCGAAGGGCCACCAGGGGGTCCTGCAGAGAGGGATCGCTGGCCATGGTGATACGATATAGTCGATAGAGTAGGAGCGATCACCACACCCGGAGATTGCTTCAGAGGAGCCAGACGGGGGCGAACAGGAGGGGAGGGTCGGTGAAGGAGCTGATGGTCGAGGTCGAGAAGGAAAGAAAGCGAGGCGGCGGGCACGTGATCCGCCGCGATCAATTGTCGGCCATCAACTTCGATTCCTCTCACAACCTCAACCACAATTCATTCCCAACGAGACAATTGGTATTGCTGTATACTCCAGTTTCCACTGTTTATTTTTGGTTGAAGAATTCCCATCTCACATGCCTTCTCTACAGCACAACCCTGCAACGCACGTCAACCCTCTAACTTAGCCTCACTTCTCGGTATCTGTAGTAGTTTCTAGACTAAAGAGGGTCTATGGTAGTACGAAGAAATTGCAAACGGACAATAGCTTTCTTGTATATATATGTTCATACAGCCTAGTAGTCCATTGACACGTGTGGATAAGTACGTCGCTATGCCGGTTCTTGACTGCGCCCTGGCCTAGTGAGCCAGGTCTTTTCACCGATTCGTCAGAGTAGTTCCCAATTCGTTAGAAGAGAAGATCAAAGGACCGATATATAAATGCTTGGAGTTCATCTCGAACAGAAGTTCCCTCGTGGCTAATGCTAGCTATCGATACCTAGATTATCTCAGTAATGGGAAGTAAACCAGAAACAGTAGGATAGACAAATCGAGCGACCATGACGATACCTAAATGGGATATCCTCAACCTCTAATAGAAGAGGATCCCAGTGCTAGAGACATCTCAACAGTGAGTGACGAACGGAGAAGGAGAAAGTCAAGAATGTCCATCGAGACCTTGTAAGCCGAGAGACAGAGAGATCCAACCTCGGCTAATTCCCTCCGCATCCAGAACAGGCAAGTAGCGCAACTTATCATTTCCTTCTCCTATTTCCAATCCTTTCTACCTTAATCTTACTTCTATTCTGTTTGAGATTCCGTATCTCACCTGCAATTCTCTCTCCGTACATTTTCAACTCACCCACCCATCCAGCCCATCTTACCCCCACAATGTCTTCCCCGCGGACCCGTGCCCCCGCCAGACAACTAGATGAATTCGAGGAGTTAGTATACGAATACTCCAACCGAATGGGCTTGGACGACAGCCAAGAAGTGCGCCACCCTCTCCCACCCCTAGGAACTCCTCACTAAAAACGAATCCAAAAAAATCTAGCACTGGGACCTCGACCCCTCCAGCAACATCCGATTCGAGACCGCAACCCGCGGGCCCCCAGCGCGCGTGTCATTCCTGTTCACCGTGTCGCCCAAACTCTGCAATATGTTAGGCAACCTGCACGGTGGATGTGCGGCCACTCTGATCGACGTCCTCTCGACCTGCATCCTGCTGGGAGTGTCGAGTCCAGGCCATTTCGGACTGGGCGGTGTCAGTCGGCACCTGAAGGTCACGTATCTGCGGCCGGTGCCGCAGGGGACGGAGGCGCGGCTGGTCTGCGAGATCGTGCATGTGGGTAGAAGGTTGGCGTTGATGAAAGCGGAGATCTCGAGGGCTGATACGGGGGCGCTCTGTGTCATGGGGGAGCATGAGAAGGCAAATACGGACCCTGAGGCTGGGGGGAAGGTCTAGTCTAGATTCTGTACAAACTACATACATACGCAGATATGGTGTTAGATGGTTTAATGCCTAGATCATATGATGAACTCGAATCCTATTGACTATGAAAGTATTGACATGAGAAGCACCAGACTGTACCGAGATGGTTCCTGTCCTGAGATCCAGGTACTTCTACTCGACTGATTGAAAGATCGGAAGAGCAAACACGCTGATTCCAAGATTTGTTCGGGTTTGTTGTTATTGGTGAGGAATGGATATAGAAAGAGAAACAGAAAAGGGAGAAGAGTAATAAGGAAACAAAAAAAAAGCAAAACTTTCAATATTTATGGCTCAACTCAAAGCATCCAAAGCAATGATATATTATTATTCAGTCTTCAAAGGTATCAGGGAAGCACATCTATTCTTGCGCAAGACGCTGGTCTTCCCGAAGGCCCTCAACGACCAGCTCTTCGCCTGTCGCCCGGCGGTAGATGTCCCGCACATCGTCTAATCAAAGTTAGTACCACACGCTGTCGAGTCTCCAAGAAGAACTTTCAGAGGGAAACTTACCGGTAGTAGTCTCAAAGTGAGACGTAGCATCGTAGCTCTTGGAGAGGAAAATGTTCTCCTTCTCGCCGCTCTCCAGGGGCTCGTAAAGGGGAATAGGGGGTCCGAAGAACTTCTCCTCGATCTCACCCAGACGCTCGAAACCAGGCTCAAGCTCGATGTGGTTGTTAGCCTCGCTCTCGGCGATGGTCGAGACGATGGCGATGTAGTAGCCCTTAGGGCAAACGTTGTGCGCGGACGAGACCATGGCAATGTAGATATCTAGAATATCTTAGTAAAAACGATGTCGCTCGCCGCATTTCAGATGAGTGTCGAAAACTTACCGTGCTTCCGGCCAACCTGGGACTGAGGAATGATCAGCTGCAGAGAGTCGCTACCGTCGGTCTTGTCGATGGGGTGCTTCAGAATACAGATGGCCTTCAGCAAGTAGCCGGTAACCTTGGCCTTGCTAGGGAAGTAGGAGGGATCGGCCAGGATCTTCTTGGTCTTGGTGGTGAAATTCATGGTCGCGTTGCTGTCCTCTCGGTCCTTCATCGTGGCCTTGATGCCCGAAACCTTGCCGCTCTCGTCGTAGAGCACCTCGTCGATGTTGGTGTTGAGCATGTAGGTGCCTCCGTAGATGGCAGAGAGACGGGCGAAGCCCTGAGGAAGCTCACCCAGGCCGTAGAGGGGGTAGATGTAGGGCGACTTGCCGTACCGGGCCATGGAGTTGACGTACAAGCGAATGCGGTTGATGGTTTCGGGGGCCATTCCCGACTTGTTGATATACTCATCGGACTGGTACAGGGCCATGGAGTGTCCGACGAAGTCACGGGTGTTGTCTTCCAGTCCGAACTTGTCATAGACATCCTTCATGGTACACTGGTTGATGCTCAGGCCTGGACGAAGGTGTTA
>JANFQY010000474.1:0-13337 GCA_025592935.1 Aspergillus ostianus | reverse complement strand
ATTAATTTCGCTATTATATTATATATAAAGAGATTCTTCTTTTTATATAGATAGATTATTATCAGAATAATTAATCTTTAATTTATAAAATTCTTAATCATCTTTACTACTTCTAGTATACTATATTTTAACAGATTATGAGTCCGGCAACGCTCTAATATATATACTATTTAATTATTTATTATTAAGAAATAGAGATATTTAAAAAGCTATGTCTTTAATAAAATAAGCTATTCTAAAGCTATATTTTTAGACTGTAAAATATAAAACATTATTATTAATATAATATTTTTGAAGAAATATACAAGATCTCTATTAAGAGGCTCGTTTTTATTCTATAAATGGGTTACAGCATTTAATACGGAAGTTTACTATTGCGAGATCTATTTTATTGTCTTAAAAAAAGAAAGAGATCTAAATTATCTTCTTTTAAGAAAGAAATTGTTATAATAGCTAAAAATATTAAATAGTTTAAATTAATATAATATTAATAAGATAAAAAGAACTCTAAAGTTATTAATATTATCTTTAAAATAATTTTCGATAAAATTAAATAATTATTTTAAGAATATACTAACGCTATAGAGCTTATTAACGCGCTTAAAAAAAGTATAAAATTATCTTTAAGAATCTTTCTGACACTTTATTTAAGAAAGAACTTTGTATAAAATATAATAATGAAGTTGCGAATCTTATAAAAGTATAAAAAAAATAAAAAAATAAAAACTTAAGTTTAAAAGACTTAAAAAAAAGAGTCTAAAATTTTTTTTATAATTATATAATTAATTATTGCTAGATTAAGCATTCTAATAAAAAGCTAAAAGGCTAAAAGAAAAAAAGAAATCTTTTAAATATTTTGAAAATATCGTTTATATTACTTAATTAATTAACAAATTAATTAAGTTTAATCTTGAGATAGTTTATCTTCTTTAAAATAATAATTAGATTATTAACTCTAGCTTAATTTATTATCTTATTAGTAAAAAAAGCTATTTTATCTCTAAAACTATAAAATAGTTATATAGAGCGATTTGCACTACTATAGATTAAATTACTTATTTAATATTATTAGATAATATAAAATCAATCTTTAAATATTTAAATTATATAAAAAAATTAATTCTTACTAATATTTTCTATCTACCGGAGATAAAGATTAATCTCGTTAAAATAATTAAATTAAATTAAAAAAACTTTAGCGTTAATCTTCTATTAAAAGAGATTATAATTACGAGAATAGAAAATAAAGCAATTGTAAAATATAGAGGTATCTAAAATAATATCTATATTATAAGAATTATTAAAAACAATATACTTTAAATTTCTAAAAAGCTCGCTTTAAGTGATTATAACTTACTAATAATAATAAAAAATAGCTTATAATATAATGCAAAAAATATCTCAAAATAATTATAAAAATATTATAATATATTATTGGTGTTATATAGCTTATTATTACGCGATTTTAAAAGCAAGAAATATAAAAAAATCAGATTAATCTACGTATTTAGCACAAGCAATTTATGTATCTTTTTATAACTAATATTAAATGTTTCTTATAAATAATTAAAAAACTTAGTATTAAAAGTCTCTTTATATCTAAATATATATACGATCTCTGCTTAAAGGCTGCAGTAATAATCTAAAATGAATAAGAAGTTATATTTTCTATAAAAGTGCATGAAAATTACGTTTTTATTAATTAATTTAAAAAGTAATTATTTTAACTTACTGTCTGCCTTCAATAACAGAATAAAACACTAGCTTTTATTTTTTAATTAATATATTAAATATTCTATAATTATATTTCTTAAAACAAAAGATTAATCTTATATAATAATTTAGATCTATATTAATAAAAAAAATTATACAAAATTTCCAATTATTTACTTTTACAATAATAATAGTAAAAAATTTAATAATGCTAATCTTTGATTGTAAATAAAAAAGCAAAATATTTAATAAGAATTTACTATATTTTATACTTATAGTTAAAACGGCTTCGTTAAAAGATTTTTAAAAACTATTTTTATAAAGATTTATACTATATTAATTAATAGTAGTTTATCTTGAGAGCTATAGATAGAAATAGTAATTCTTTTTATAATATCTTGCCCGTAAAAGAAAAAGATTTAATATTTTATAAAATTTATAACTCTCGAAAGTTAAATATAAAAAGTTTTAAAATAATTAATTATAAATGTACGATAACTATTTTATCAGAGATTTGCTCTGAAAAAGGATTATAAAAATTAATTTATATATATATATGGCTAAATTAGTTAGCTATAACTCTTTTAGAAAATAATATATTGTATAAAAAGCTTTAATAAATAAACTTAAGTATATTAAAAATAGTATCTTTAATAAAGATTTAGATTCTAAGATTTATAAATCTTTAGATAATAATTATAATAAATAGAGAGAGCCTCTAATAATACAAATACTATAATAAAAATTTAAAAAACTCATCTCAGATAGTAATTCTGAAGATAAGTTTTTCTAATTTATAATTATTAAATCTAAAATTAATAATTTTATTAGCTGTCTGATTAAAGATCTAAAACACTTTAGAGAATAGCTATTTATATTTTTTTATAAATTATTCTTTTACTAATGACTATTGCAGTAATTATAACGATATAATTAAATTCTCTTTTTATTAAGAGACTATAATATCTCTCTATAAAGGTAAATAGATAAAAACTATAAAATCTAAATTTAAAGATCTTATTAAATAGAAATTATAGCTCTTTATTAATCTGCCGAAAGGCCGAAAAGCACTTTACAGATATTAGATTTATAAGCTTAAAATAGATACTAATAATTATATCTCGCGATTTAAAATAAGATAAATAATAAGAGATTTTATACAGTAATATAGAGTTAATTTTTAAAAAATATTTTTTTATTATATATTTTATTATTATTTACATATTTTTTGTAATTACTATTATCTTTAATTATAACTAGCTTTAAAAAAATATAAAGTTCGCGTTTCTGTAGAACAATTTCTTTAATAATAAGATTATTTATATAAAGTAGTTAAAAAAGTTCAAAAATAATAGTAAAAAGATTTATCAGCTTCTTTTATTTCTTTATAGTTTAAAATAATTTACGAAAGTATAATTTCTTACATTTTAAATAAAAATAGTAAAAATATATTTCTATTTTTCTTCTATAAATAAATGTCTTTTTACTAACGATATAGACACTTTCTTAATTTATTATTTAGTAGGTTTTGTAATGCCGTTGAGAAGATATATATAATAATTAGTAATATATTTAATATTGTTTATCTCTAAAAAGCCGCTTATTATCGTAAAATAAAGATAGAGAGAAATCAGTTGAATTAGAAAATTAAATTAAATTAATTTATAAATGTATAATATATACTTAATAATTTTAACTATAATTTTAAGAAAACTTTATCTATTTTAATATATAAAGGTACTTATCTCTCCAAATTGATTTTGAAAAAGTCCAATTTTATACTAATAAAGTACTATTAGTAACTATTAAGATTGTCAATATATATTATGCTTTAAATATGTCCAAAGACATTATATTTTATTAATTATTTTATATAATTTATGTTAAATCCTAATAACTCGTCTATAAAAGAATTAATATATTTATTATGCTATTTCTGTTTAATAATTAATAAGAGTATTGTATTTAGAGCGCTTTTAAATAACGAGAATGAAGAGAATGAAGAGAATGAAGAAATTTATAATTTTAAGTGTTTAGGAACTATATGAACCTATATAAATACTGATTTTGATAAAGATATTAATATAAGAAGATTTTTTATTAACTTTATATTTATATTAGATAAAAAATCTATTTTATAGATCTTAAAGTTTTAAAAGACCGTAAGCTTGTTCATATATAAAGCTAAATATATAATTATTAATATAACAGACAGAGAAATTAAATTAGTAGCTATGTATATTAACTTAAAATTAGCGATAAAGCTCGCTAAAAATGCTTAAATACATGCTTGAAATAAATATATTAATATTTGTATATATTAGATTTGTAATGCAATTTAAAATAATATTAAGCTTTATTATCTCTCTATAAAAGAAATAATTATTAATACGCTTATAAAGCCTCTTCTAAAGATAAAGGTTGATCAATACACTAAAGCTATAGATATTGAATGATCTTTATTGCATATAAATCTTTTAATAACTAGCAGTAATATTTATAAAGCTCTAAATAGCTGTATTTTGAGGGAATATATAAAAGATTTTGATAACTGTATAAGAAATAAAGATTTCTATTTTTCTGATTATAAGATCTTACATTTGAGCCGATAAGTTTCACGCAGAGAATTCTATTAATTTTGTTACTATATTATATATAAAGAGGCTCTTCTTTTTAAATAGATAGATTATTATTAGAATAATTAATCTTCAATTTATAAAGTTCTTGATTACCTTTACTGCTTCTAGTACACCGTATTTCAACACTATTCTTATTTTTTTATATTTAATTTATATATATAAATATCCGCTATTTTCAGCAAAATAAGATATATATAAATGATAATTTAAACGTTAAAATTAATTATAAAGAAATTTGCAATTACGAGACATATAGAAAAGAAAAAGCGAAATAGATAATTTTATATATTTTAATAATTTATTTGTTTAAACTTTTACAAAGAATTTATATTAATATATAAAAATTTATCTTTTTAAATATATAAAGCTATCGTTATATCTTAATTATTATAAACAATTACTCGCGTTATATATTTATTTACTTATTTCGCTTGAAAAGTAACGCTTTGAAAGCGCTTAAAAATTTTTATTTATATTAATTTAATCTTATAAAAAAAGATATTATCTTAATTTATTTAAATATAACTTTTAATTTTAATAATTATAAGAAATAGATAATATACAATTTAAAATAATTGCTTTATATTATTCTGGTTAGAATGATTCTTTTAAATACTATAAAGAATATATAATTTAAATAATAAAAATAAATATAATTAACGTATCTTTATTTAGCTATTTTAGCTATTTATACTAGAATTAGCCGCTTATATTTTAAATTACTTAATTTATAAAAAATTAATTAATTAAAAATTTTATATATAATACTTCTATAAAAATCTCAATATTACAAATATAAAGATGTCACTTAATTATAATTATATATAAAATTGTAGAACTTATACTCTAATTATATTAAAGAATAGAATAAAATTAATAAAAATAAATAAAAAAGTAAGAGAGCTATTTTATAAGATATATTAATAAAAATTATATAAGATATAGCTTAAAAATGAATAAAATTATTACTATAAGAGATATTATATTTTATAAAAAACTAATTATTTAAGATAATTAAAATAATAAAATAAATATTATACAAATTTTTTCTATTTCTCTTTTATTAAATAATCTATCTAGAAATATACAATTTTAATATAATTATTTATAAAAATATCTGATTAAATTAAAAATAATAATTTTAAGTAATTAATTTATATTTAAATTATTATTGTATCTTTTAATTTTACAATTTAATTATTATCTATTTTAACTATACCGTTTTTTACTCCTCGGATTGAAAAGATAATATAAAATAGAAAAAAAAGAATACAAATAAAAAGAATCTACTAGGCTAATTTATATATTAAAAAAGACTTAAGAAAACTAATTCTAAAATAAAAAATTTAATAATTATTAGACTCATATAATAAATTATAAAAATAATTTATTTAATCTAATTACTCAAATAATTATATCTTGAATTTAAATATTTAAAATAATAATTCTATAACTATAGTAAAGTTATAGCTTCTTTCTAAAGAGATTAGTAGCAGATAGTAATAAAGATACAGATTAATACCTTTAAAGCTATTTTTATATAGAAGTAAATTAATTATTCTGATTTTATATCTTATATTTTACTAAAAAAAATAGATATACAATATAAAAATTAATTTATATAATAATATTAAGAGATTTAAAATCTATTAAATAATCTATAAAAACTAGTAATAAAAAAGCCTTAATTTTAATAAGATATTATCTTTAGTAATTATAGATATCTTTATTAAGCTCTTCATAACTTTAATAGTTATTAAAAAGTTAAAATAGTGTTATTTTAATATTACTATACTTTATCTTAATATCAAGTTAAAATCTTATAAAATGTATATAATATAGATAATAATTTAAATTTTCAAATAAAGTATATAGAATATTGAGAGCTCTATATAGCTTTAAATAAGTAAACCTTTTTTAAAATTATATTTTCAATTTTACACTTTAAGATATAAATTTTATCTCGATTAAGAAGAATTTTTGCTTTTATAGAAATTAATAATAAAATTTAAAATAAAGATCTCTAATAAGCTCACATATTTTCTTAAATATAATATAAAAAAGAACTATATTACCGATACAATCTCGCTAAGCTAAAATATCTATATTAATAAAATTATAAATTAACTTAATTTAGAGATTAAAATAGCTAGTTTATCTATAACTGTTAACTAAAAGTCTTCAGATAGCAATACTATAGACAAAATAGAGCTTTATAATTTTATAAAACAAATAAATTATTTAAACTAGTTTATTAAAATCAATTCTAATATTATTTTTACTACTACATTCTTCTAATATTATAATTTAAAATAAATAAAGCTAGTAGATTCAATATATTACAAATTTATAATTTTTAAGCTATAATACTAAGTTTAATTTAATTCTAGAAAAAGATCCCAAAAGCTCTTTATAGAGCTATATAGATTTATCTTACGTGAACTTTAAAAATTTTAAATTAATTAAGTTATTTATTTTTTACTATTATAGTTATTCTATTTTATAAGTTTTAAAATATTAACTAATTATAGCTCTAAACTTATTTATTACTAAATTTATTATATAAGATTCTGCTATTAAAAAAGCTATATAGCTCAAAAAGCTTATTAGCTTAGTTAACAAAAATATAAACTATTTTATAATAATTTATATAGATTCCCGTAATACACTATTACTTATTAATAAACTATTTTATTTTCTATTTCTAAAATAGATTAATATTTACTATTTTTTATAAGAGATGCAATCAATACTAAAATCATTAAATTTTATTTTATCTCTACTAACTAGAATATAACTAATAGCTTTACTAAGACTCTTCTAAAACCTAAATCTGTCTAATTTTGTATTAAGCTCTAATAGAAATCTGAATCTATTCAATTTTGACTATAATTTTAAGCATTTTACCGTTTTTTATAAAATTGTAGTCTTTTAACCAGAAAAAATATATTAAAGCGATAATTAATTAGCCTTAGTCTAATCCCGATATAATTAGTATATTACGTAATATACAATAGATTACATCTAATTAATTACATCTCACTGAGCGAACCTTTAATATAATTTAAACATTCTATATATTTCTGGCTTTACCGTAGCCGTCATAAACTTATATTAGTAAAGTAGAATTACTCTATATACAAAAAGAGCTACTTATAATTAAAAAGACATTTCGCCTCTAGAATTTATATATTAAAAATAGAATGATAATTATAATTATAACGGATTATAATAATTTAAAATATATACAAATTATAAAGATATATACTAAATAACTTATTTACTAAATTAATAAGTTCTAATCATATAATTTAGATATTTAATATTATAAAAAAAGTAAAGCAGTTATTTTAAATACTATTAATCAATAATCTAATTTCATAAAAAAAAATACTGCTTATTTAATAAAATATCTAAAACTCTAATCAAATACTATTACTAGCTGTCAGAAAATCTATTTATAAGAAATAAATAAAAATAAATAATAAAGCTATTATTATATATTTAAAAATAGATACCCTATCTTAAATAAAATATGCGATAAAACATTTAACAAATTAAAAATAATTTTATTTTATATAAAAAATAAAAGATATAAAATTCTAAAAAAAAGTACTTATTTTATTAATTTAAACTAAATAATATATTATATCTTTATTTTTTAGCCTATATAGCCTTTATAAAAGAAATGTATAATTAGTTTAGTTATTTAGAATATTTTAAATTATTAAAAGTTATTAATACCCACGCGTAATAGCTAGAGATATACACAAATAAAGAATTAATAATATAATATTATCTTAATTATTAGGTTTTATAAGAATTATAATAATTACTAAAACAGAAAATAGCTAAATATCAGATTAATAGTAAAATATAACTATTTAATAAATAAAAAATTAACTGAATTAGGTATTTATTAGTAATGCTAAATAAAAATTAACAAATTATTATAATAATTAATTATACTATTAATTGGATTATCGCAAAAGCAGTTATAAAAATAATAAAAAAATTTATTCAATTCTTTTATAAAAAGTTTTTTATAAATTATAGAGCTATAAAAAAACTTCTATTAAATGATAATCTAAATTTACTAAAACAATAAGATATTAATATATATAAATCTTATAAGCGAAATATTATATAATAAGCTTATATTATTCTAGAATAAAGAGTAAAATTAAAAATTTAAATAAAAAATTTAATAAGATATTAATTAAGATATTTCTAGAGAAACTAACTAAACTATAATATTTGTATCTTTTATAAACTATATTTACTTTATATATTTAATAATATCCTATTTTCGGAATTAGTTCGTTCTATTTACTATATAAAATTTATTTTTAATCATCTAAAGACACATACTATGCCAATAAAATAGTTAAAAAATAGACTATTATATATAGCAAATATTAAAATACTAACTAATAAATAATTGTTTATTCATATAATTAAAAAACAATATATATAAAATAAAGCTATAAAGCACTATAGCTTCTAAAAAGAGTAATAGTTCTAAATAGAAAATAAAATAATTTAAAAGTCTAAAGTCTATTAGTTTAGATCTTATAAAATATTAAAGAGCTTACTAAGAATATATAAACTATAAAAATCTAACAGATAAATTATTATTATTATAATTATTAGATAGATTAATATCTTAAGACAAAAATAACTAGTTTAAAATTGTTAAAAATTAGATAAATTATAAATAGACCGGAACTGCTATTATCTATTTATAATAAGTTATCTATAATAATAAAGACTAAATAGAATTAGTAGAAATACTATTAAATATTATGTGAGCAATAAAAAATATAATAAAAAATATTTATTATATTATAAATTTAAAATAAATTATATTTTAAAATTAATAATAATTTATTAAGCTATTTTTACTAATAGTTAATAAAATTAAAAAAATAAGAATAAAACTATCCATATTAAAATTATTAAAATAAACTATTTATTTTAAAAAACTTAATCTAACAAATAACTCTAAAATCTAAAAAAATCTAAAAAAAGAATTTACTATTACTTTATTACTTCTACACAACAGTTTATATTATATATTGTTAGATCACTCATATTTCGCTTATAATCTTATATCTGTCTATTATAGTTAGTCTGTATATTAGCTAATCTATAATGGATCGGTGTAGCTAGAAGGTCTAGCTATATCGCGAGAGCTTTATATAATTTAAGTATCTTTATAACTGTAGTTCTGTTATATTTAAATAATATTAAAGATATATATTAAGTATTTTCTATACTAAAAATATTAATAGCTAAACAATTAGTTAATAAAGTACATATTTATAAAAAATAAATAAAATTACTAAATCCTTATTCTTCTAAAAAATAAACTAATATATAAAAGCTTTTTAATTTAAAATAAAAATCTTTTAGATCTCTGCAGACAGTTTTACAGAAATAAAAAACTTTTTATATTTAATATTAAAATTAAATAATAATAATTTTTATATTATTATATTCTCAAATATATAACTTATCTTAATTATAGCTTTATTTATAAAAAAATAAATTATACTTAAAACTTCTAAAATCTTTTTATAATTATTAATAGCTTTTTATATTTAAAATATAAAATAATAATCTTATTAAATAGATTATCCGTTATTTTATTTTTAAAAGCTTTAATCTACTTAACTAAAGTATTATTAAAAGCAACATCTAGCAAGTTTATTAAAGAAAAGAGAGAATATTTAGCCTTAAAATAAGAAGTAAATTAATAAAACAAAATATAATAGTAATAAAATAATCTATTATTAATAAAATTTTAAAACTATATTAATATATATAGATTATATAAATAAAAATATACTAATTTCTTATATAATTTATATTATTTGCTAATAGTGTGCTCGAAAGATCTATAGACTATATAATTAAACAGATATAAGATTTATTAATTTATAAAAACTAAAAGTAAATTAAAGAATATTTATAATAGTTAGATTAAAGATTCTATATTTACTAATAGTAGAAATAGAAAAATTTTAAGATCTTATAAATTAGTAAAATAATAAAGTAATAAATCATTTAAATATTTTATATAAAAGATTATTTAATAATATATATAAATATTACTTTTCTTTATATTAAATAATATAATAAAAAAAATAATTTATTTATTTTTATTTATCTTTAAAAGAGCTAGCTTAATCTTTATAAAAATATTAATCTTTTTAACAGAAAAATCTTTAATCTTCTTTTTAATAAGTCTTTTTATAATTATAATTATTCATATATTATTATTAGCAAATATATTATTCTCTATTATAAATATATTTCTTTCTTTAATAAATATAATATTACCCGAAACGCCAAACTATTTATTCTCTTTAATATTATTTTTTAAAAAAAGTTCAAGATAATTAGTTAAAATCTTATAAATATATAATATATTAATAAATAAAATAGCTAATAATCTACTAATTATTACAATTTATTTACATTATAATCAATTAAGAACTCTTACAGCTAAAAGAGATATTACTTATATATAAGTTTTATTAGTTTATTAAATGTTATTGTTTCACTTAAAGATGTAACATTTTATATATTTATTATCTTTTTCTAACTATAAACAGTTATTGTAAGCTATACTAAGTAACATTTATTATTATAAATTAGATAAATAATATAATTTATAAAAGAATTGCTACTATTAACACACATATGATATATAAATTAAAAAGATATTATAAGATTACACTTCTAAACAATAAAGCTACTATTACTCAAATAGAAATTAGATATGTATACTTTTAATTTACTAAAAAAATTAAAATATTATATAATATTTTAATAGATATCTAATTACTCTATAATTTAATAATATATCTCTAATAAATATTAAGTAATATAAATTATTAAATTACTAATAAAAAATATCAGCTAAAGTAGGAATTAAAATTTTATAATAATATATATTAATAACTGATATTTTTTTAAAACTATAAAAGAAATAAAAGCTAATGATCAAATTAACAGATAAATGAACTATAAAGATAATAATTAAAAAAATAAAAATAGATTTAATAATTAAAGAGAAAAAACTGAACTTAATAGCTAAAAAAATAGTAAAAAAATAAACGATAAAAAAAGAGAATAATAATAATTATTTATCACACATTAATAATATATTATTAAGTATTTAAGCAGTTTATTAATTCTATCTAATACTTAATATATTATTTTTATAATAACTAATCAAGATACAATAGATAGTCTATAAAAGTCTATAATAGCTAGTATTTAAAAATCTAGATATATTTTTCAAATAAATAAAAGAGCATATAATTGCAGAATCTATAATAAGCTATTAGATAATTATTAATAGTACTTCTATATTATATATTATATTATAGCTGCTAATTATAAAAACTATCTATTATAACTAGATATAAAAGACTAGAAAGCTAGAATATTGGTATATTATTTTAATAATCTTTATTTAATCTAATAGAACTAGTTTTAGAGCTATTACTTATATCTTAGCGAATACTAGTTATAAATAAAAGAGATAGTATATCTTAGATATATTAAAAAATAGATATTCCTTTTTCAGCAATAGGATATCTATCTTCTATAATAATATATAATGAATTAATTATAAACAATTAGTATTCTAATTATTATTATTATTATTTAGCTTCTTATCTATAAACAAACTATTTTATTGACTTCAGCTGTTTTATTTCTAATCTTACTAAAAAAAAATTAAATCAACTTTAAAAGCTATTTTATCTTTAATTATTATAACATAGATCCTATAAACTTTATCCATTAATATAATAATAATTCCCTTTACGATATAAAATATTATTGAATAAAACTAAAAAATAGTTTAATAGAAAAATCAAAATTAGTATTATAATTAGTTTATAAATTAAAAAAATAATTAGTTTAATTTAATTTTATAATTATTATAAAAAGAAATATATTAAATAGTTGAGAAATTACTTAACTTTAAATAATTAAAATAAAATATATATAAATTTATTTTAGAAAAATATAATTAATACTAATTTAACAAATATATTTAATAAATAATTATTTAAGACTTAACAGTAATCTTATAAATTTAATAAAATATAATATAATCAATAAGATTATAATACAAAATAAAATAAATTTTTACATTAATTTTAAAAATAGTACAATTTTTTAAATAGACTAAGCTAATTATAATAATATAAAACTAGTTAAAGTAACTAAAATGCTTAAAAATATAAGATTTAATATAAAAATACACTAAAAATATAATTCATAACTAAAATATATAATAATATATTTAATTTATATTTTTGCTGGTCGTTCGGATTAATTATATTTAAAATTATATTAAATAAATTATTAAATAATAATATGAAAATAGCTATTAAAATAGATTATAATCTAAATATTTTAAATAAATACTTAAAATCTTAATAATTAAAAAATAAAGCAATAATGAAATTAAATAAAGAGAGCTTATAAAAGGATTATAATAGTTTAAAAACTTAAAAAACTCTTTAAATAGCTTTTTGTGTAGATAGTTTATTAAAATCCTAATTAGGAGAATAAAGAAGGTATTTAATAAAAAAAGATATAAAATATATATTAATAATATAAAATGTGTAGCTGATTAAGTTACTATTAAATTAATTAATCTAAAAATATTTTTCTTAAATATGAAATATAATAAAATCTATATATTTAAAATAAATTATATAGATAAAATAAAAAAAATATAATAGATATTTAGAATTAATTATGAGCGAGATAAAAGAAATACAAATAGAATTTTAATAAATAACTAAAAATTAATCTTAAAAAATAGAAATAAGAAATATTTAATAAAAATTTGTATTTAAAAGAATCTCTAACATAAAAAATATATATTATTAATACAGAATAGATTTATTACTAAAAGAATATGTCACATGACTGACTAGTCACGTGGTAAAAGAT
>JANFQY010000473.1:0-13427 GCA_025592935.1 Aspergillus ostianus | reverse complement strand
AAAAAAAAAAAAAAAAAAAAAAAAAAAAAGTCTTTTCTTTTTCTGTTGAGTCAAACCCCTCTTGTTGACGTCTCCAATCTTGACACTTCCCTCCTCCCACCAGCTCTCTATCTCTACCCCTCCATCCTACAGACTTCATCCGGCCCAACATGGCCCCCGACGAGGTCACCGAGGCGCCTCAGGTCGAAATTTCTGCCGCCGACCCTCCATCCTCGGGAAAAGCAAAGTTCGGCATCAAGGGCTTCGGCAAGAAGGACAAGTCCGCAAACGCCCATGAGCATGACGTGGAAAAGGACGGCATGGGAGGCGACACTCCCCAGCCCGAGCTGCAACGGAAGCTGAAGAGCAGACACTTGCAGATGATTGCCATCGGTAGGCGAAGATCCCGCCTGATTTGCACGTCGATACTGACAGCTTAGGTGGAACGATTGGAACTGGTCTCTTTATTAGCAGTGGAACAGCTATCGCGAATGCCGGTCCGGCCGGTGCCTTGATCGCCTACATCTTCGTCGGATCCATCGTCTATTCGGTCATGACCTCGCTAGGTGAGGTCGCTACCTACATCCCCGTCCCCGGATCGTTCACGACATACGCGACGCGCCTGGTGGACCCGAGCTTGGGTTTCGCAATGGGTTGGATTTACTGGTTCAATTGGGCCTCGACATACGCGGTGGAATTAACGGCAACGGGTCTGATCATTCAGTATTGGGACAAGGATCTGTCGATTGCTATATTCATCGCGGTATTCTGGGTCTTGATCACGCTTCTCAATTTCCTTCCGGTGGGATTTTACGGCGAGCTCGAGTTTTGGTTCTCTTTGGTCAAGGTTATCACAGTCCTGGGTTTCATGATCTTTGCCATCTGCATCGATGCTGGCGTCGGGCAGCAAGGGTATATCGGGTTCAAATATTACCACACCCCCGGTGCCTTTGCTCCCTATCTGATCGAGAACAACGACGCGACGGCCAAATTCGTGGGTTTCTGGGCCGTATTAATCCAGGCCGGTTTCTCCTACCAGGGTACCGAACTTGTTGGTGTCGCAGCTGGCGAGACGGAGAACCCCCAGGTTACCGTTCCCTCCGCCATCCGCAAGACCTTCATTCGGATTCTCGTCTTTTTCGTGCTCACCATCTTCTTTATCGGTCTTTTGGTCCCCTACGACAACCCGAACCTGATTACCGACACTAACGATGCGTCGGCTTCCCCCATGGTGATCGCTGCTAAGCTGGCCGGCGTGAAGGTCCTGCCACACATCATCAACGCCGTACTCCTGACTGTGGTCTTGTCCGCTGCCAACTCCAACGTCTACAGCGGCAGTCGTGTGCTCCTGGGTCTCGCGCAGGAGGGCTTCGCTCCCAAGATCTTCGGCTGGGTCACTAAGAAGGGTGTTCCTTGGGTTAGTGTCGCTTTCACTGCACTCTTCGGTCTCCTGGCTTTCATGAACGTCTCCAACTCGGGTGGCACCGTCTTTAACTGGCTCGTCAACATCTCCGGAGTTGCCGGATTCATCTGCTGGGTCTCGATCAATATAAGTCACATCGCATTTATGCGCGCGCTCAAGGCCCGCGACCTGTCTCGCGACACGCTACCCTACAAGGCCATCTGGCAGCCGTGGCTGGCCTACTACGGATTATTCTTCAACACTCTCATCATCCTGACGCAGGGATTCACGGCGTGGATTCCTACCTTCAACGTCTCCGATTTCTGGGTCGCCTATATCTGTCCCATTCTGTTCGTCATTCTCTATCTCGGCCACAAGCTCGTCTACCGCACCTCCTTTGTGGACCCCTTGCAGGCGGATCTGGATACCGGCCGACTGCAGAATTACTCGTGGGAGACCTCGACTCCCAAGACGTGGCAGGAGCGCATCCGGGAGAGAATTTAGTATTCATCGGTGGATGCACGAGTGCAGTCGATATATGGGGTATGTGTAATGATGCGAAGTTGATGCATTATGGAGTTTGGGTTTTGAATTATACCGTTCGATCATCGCATGGCTTAGTCGAATTTCCAGCACTTGTATATTATTTTAGAGTTGTTAATATTAGATCTTTACCAAAAGTCATTTAGCAGAATATTTCAATTTCACCTACGATTTTCATGCTCATCAATCGGTAAGGACCCCGTGACTTATGCACGTGTGTCGAGAAAGTTACTCGTGATTTCGTTATACCATCTCATCCATGCTTGATCCATCCTCCTTTCTTCCATCCACGCTTCCATGATTGCCGAACCCATCAATAAATATAGACAAACTCGTCATTCTCCCGGTCCGTCATATCATTAAAGGCATTTCTTCCCAATTCCGTCGCCTCCTGTCCGGCCTCCTCCGCTACTTCTTCGCTAACCTCATACCCCGTCTGCATCGACCGATCCACAATCTTCGCCGGCTTCCCGTTTCTCACTCGTCGCTTCTCTTGCATCTTATTCAACACCCACAAATTCGCCCACTGGATAAAAACGACCGCGACCATCGCCACAAAGATCCCCAGACAAGCCCGCAGTCCGGGAAGATAGGCTGGCGCATCGTTATCGCTAAAGAGAAGCGGCCCGACAATATTACCCGCGGCGGCAGCAGCGTTGAAGAACGACATGATGATCGATTTCTTGGTCGTACCGGCAGTATTCCCGACGATCCAGGTCACGATGAGCGGGTTGCCTCCGAACAAGAACGAGAGGAGATAATACCCGGCCATCAAAGCCCCTTGCTCGCTCTCCCCTCTAGGGACGGCATACAGGATCGCGAGGCCCGCCACAACGGGAAGCATGAAGCTAGCCAGGACGACAGACTTCAGTGCGGCTTTCTGGGCCAGCCAGCTGGAGAATAAAATGATGATGAACTGCAACGCGCCAAAAGGCATGTTCAACAGAGTAGTTTTAAATTTGTCGAATCCGAGACCTGAAATGATCAGCGGTCCAAAGACGTTGGTCACCGATGCGCCCACGTTGAGGAGGAACGCGGCTGCGATCCAGAGGTAGGTCTTCGGTTCCAGGCCGGCTTCGACGACTTGGTAGACTTTGAATTCTCGGCTGCCGCTGCCGGTCTGGTTGGCGCGGAGACGCTCCATCGCCTGTAATTTCTCTTGTTCGTCAAGGAATCGGGCGGAGGGGATGTCGTTGTCGAGTTTCCAGTAGATGATGGGGGTGGATATGACGGTGATAAGACCGCAAACAAGGAATAGTCTGGAAGGTTAGTTTGATGATCTCGTGTTTCGTGGCGAAGAAAAGGACTTACAGCTGCCATTCGTTCAAAGGACCGGACTGCACATGCCCCAGCCCATACGATAGGATCGCAGCGAGTATGGTGGCAAGCCCATTGGTACTGTACCAAGCGGCCACACGCAAGGGCTGTTCCGCACGACGATACCACTGGCTAGTGATGATACTAAAAAGGGGAAGACATCCCGCCTCAAAGAGACCTAGCAAGAAGCGAGTAGCCATGAGGCCCTCGAAACTGTGGCAGGCCGCCATTGCCGCTTGCGCGATGCCCCAGCCCGCGGCCAGCACTGGCATGAGAATGCGATGGGGTACTTTCACAATGAGGTAGGACGAGAAAGGCTGCCAGGCCAGCTGAGCGATGGGGGCAATCGATCCGACCAGGGAGTATTGGTTCCCGGTGAGATTGGCATCTTCTTTGAGACCAAAATTGGCTCCATATCCCAGTACAGATTTGTCAAGAATTTGCATCAAGTATGTCCAGCAAAGGATGACCAGGATGATAGAGTCGGTCTTTCTTCGGATCCGCTTGTTGTCATCTTCTGTCAGGGGTACACGGATATCCTGTAACTGGTTGATATCCGCTGGCTTCATGGGATCCTCATTGTGCGTGACATCTGGCTTATTCTCTGTCATGATGAACGATCAACGATCAACGATGTATGCGACGAGAAATCTGATGAGAATGTGTCTCCCAACAGCCATGGGAATGTCTGATATATCAGAAAGAGTACCAGATGGCTTCTGGCACCCCCACGCATTTTGGGGACGCCGCTGACATAGCGGTTCAAACGAATGGCAGGTCATGGAGTGACCGGGATCTTCAAGGTTTGGCGATCATCAGCCAATATGGAGCCATCCCCGTACTCCCCCGCAATCTGTGTGCCCCCACGGGGACCCCCGCGTGGGACGACAACACTGGGAGGGGATCGGGAAACACGAGCTGGAGAGGACAATGGTCGCCGAGGCCCGTGTCTGTAGCTAGATGGCTTGTCAGTGCCCCTGCTCGGTGAGATTTCCCATCCAATTCGGATCACCGAAGGCCGATTTCAGGTTGGTCGCACAGGAAAGTTTACAGGGTAAGCAACCGGTTCGTCGATGTGATACTCTTGACCAGTGATAGGATTGCATTGATAGAGCTCACAACCTGCACCGCTCAACGACTTTACACATTCAACGAAAATATCTACATAATGAGATCTTTGCCAAATCGCGCCATAAAACTAGCCTACTCCAGCTCACTCAACAGGCACGGGATTCTTTCTTTTGAAATCATCACAAATCTCCTCCATAGTCACAAACTCCACTCCATCATGCGATTTGAAATACTCGATAAGACTAGACCCGTTAGAAATTGCCTAATTCAGGTTCTTCAAATACATACCGTTCATGCATCAAAATCACCTGCGGCCTGCCCGAAACATCCGGGTGGATCGAGATTGGAAATACAAACTCATCGTATTCACGATAGAAATAATCGAAATGATCCCGCCAGATATCTTCGACATCTCTCGGGTTCACGAACCCATGGCTATTTGGCGCCGACTTGATGAACATCATCGGTGGCAAGTCATCAATGTACCAATTTCCCGGGATTTCGACTAGATCTGTCACCTTGCCCGGCACCAGCGGCTTCATCCATGTTTCTGCCTTCTGAGTGTAGTCAATCTTTGTCCATTCGTCGCCTGTGCGGAGGTAATATGCCTGGCAGTCATGATGGCTCAGACTGTGATCATATTCAACGCCATATTCCCGAAGCATCGCCACGCCTTCCGCGTCGGTTTCCCACCTGCACCATTAGCACAACCAAATCCACCGTGAGCAGGAACTAAACCCACCAAGGTGCAACACTTCCCCTCGGCCTCTTCCCGGTAAACTCCTCCAACAAATCAACCGTCTTCTTCAAAACATCTCTCTGCTGCTCCCGCGACATATCAACCGGATTCTCATGCGAATATCCATGCAATCCAATCTCATGTCCCGCATCTCTAACCCTCGCCATCTCCGCGGGAAACGACTCGAGACTATGTCCGGGTATGAACCATGTCGTCCTGATAGCGTATTTCTTGAACATCTTGAGCAGACGTTCCGTTCCGACCGTCGCGGCCCAGATGCCCCTGCTGATATCATTGGCGCTGTCCTCGCCGCCGTAAGAGCCCAACCAACCGGCTACGGCATCGACGTCGACACAGTAGGATATGAGGACGCGTTTGGGGGGCATGGCGGTAGTAAGTTGCGTTGAAAAGGTTGGAGATTGAAAAGCCCGCAGGATGCTCAAAGGACTTAAATGATGTCGCTGATCAGTTCGTTGGATAAGATATCGCGGGTTTCCCGTTGTGGCACCGCCTCCATGCCTCCACCCCGCAGCTCTGCCGCTTCATGTTGGTATGGTTCTGTGGATGTTGAACAATTTTATGGCTCTAGAGCTGAGTATACGGCCCTGATTCTGTATCCTATATAAAACATGTTTATGGACTAGATTTTGTCGCACGATCAAATTAATGAGATCTGGAGGCAAAATAGCACAGCAGCACAATGATCCAGGAGCCCACGAACACATTGTAGAGCTACTCACTCAAGGAAAATACCATCCTCGATAACAGCATCAACCACAATCTCCATATCTCCCATCCTTCCACTTCCAATCCCAGCAGAGCTCAAAGGTAAAAGTCTTGGCATTTCGGGGATACTTGGAGACATTTCCCGATTCGGACGATTCCTCGGGGACAATCTCAACATTCCAACTTTGATTTCTAATCGTCTCCAACCGGACCCTCTATTTCCACTTTTCAGGCACAATGCCAGATAATCTATTTGTCGAGTCACGATGGTCCCAGACTATCGCATTATGGATACCTGTGGACTGAGAAAGGAAGGTATTGGTTCCTTGGTGTGGCGATGACAAAGCAGTAGGCAATTGGAGATAAGAAAATTTGAGCAAATGTATGAGGCCTCATATATGCCTTAACGGGTGGATATATAAAGCGGTGGTGCCGGAGGACTTTCTGTCTAAGTGTTGCAGGGTCATTGAAGAATTCTACTCTATTGCACGTATCAAAGTGACTTCTGATATACATATACTCAATTGACAACATCCCCAACCAACCAACCTACATCTCCTTTCTACCATGTCTTCATCTTCACCCTCTCCCCTCTCTCAAGGCCGACTCTTCACCCCCCTCCGCATCGGCCCTATAACCCTCTCCCACCGAGTCATCATGGCACCACTAACCCGTCTCCGCGCCTCCTCAACGCACATCCCGCTCCCCATCGCAGAAACATACTACGCCCAGCGCGCCTCCGTACCGGGGACGCTCCTCATCGCCGAAGCAACAATGATCTCCCCAGCCGGGTCCGGCGTCCCCCACGCCCCGGGGATCTGGACTCCGGCACAGATCTCCAGCTGGAAGCGCGTGACAGACGCCGTGCACGCCAAAGGCAGCCACATAATCCTCCAACTAGTGGCTCCCGGCCGCGCTGCGGACCCAGCCACTCTCAAGGCGGAAACAGGTCGGGAGGTGGCAGCGCCCAGCGCGATCCCCATGGCAGAAGGCGCGACGGTGCCGGTGGCGCTATCGGAGGAGGAGATCCATGCCCTGATTCGCGATTTTGCCGCCGCGGGTCAGAATGCCATACAGGCGGGTTTTGATGGCGTGGAGGTGCACGGCGCGAACGGGTACTTGGTGGATCTGTTCACGCAGGACGTGAGTAATCGGCGGACGGACAGCTGGGGCGGAAGTATTGAGAACCGGGCACGGTTCGGGATCGAGGTTGCGAGGGCGCTGTGCGCGGCCATTGGCCCAGAGAGGGTCGGGTTTCGGATCAGTCCGTGGAATACGTGGCAGGGGATGAAGATGGCGGAGCCGGAGGGGCAGTTCACGTATCTCGTGAGGAAGCTGAGGGAGCTGAGATTGGGATATTTGCATGTGATCGAGTCGCGGGTCATTAACAGCGTGGACTGCGAGAAGAGCGAAGGCATCGAGCCGTTCTTGGAGGCGTGGGGACGCGAGGCGCCGGTTCTTGTGGCCGGGGGGTACAACCAGCTGAATGCGGGCGATATCGATACCGTGTATCAGGATCATGAGGTGGGGATTGTGTTTGGGAGGCATTTCCTAGCGAATCCGGATCTTCCGTTCCGGTTGAAGAATGGCATTCCCTTGCAAAAGTATGATCGCGAGACGTTCTATACTCCTGTGCAGGCTGAGGGATATCTAGATTATCCTTTTAGTGCGGAGTTTGAGGCGAGTTTGAAAAACTGAAGGTTGGCTTTGTTTAGATAGACTGTCACTTGCTTTTGAACGATAGAATATTGGTTTATAGTCGAATAGAGAGATCTATGATTCCGTCGAGCGGAAATGCTAGATGATTGCTGAGGCGAGTTACGAAAGCGGACACTCATCGAATCGTCTAGCCAGACATCTGCAGCTGCGCGTATCTTGCCAGGCTTTCTCCAAGAATGTTGATAAACTTCCACTGCGAGTTTTGCTTGAAAAAGCGAGACCATATGCTCAGCACTGCGGCAGCCAATTCAGCTGGCTCACGCCCAGGCACCTCTCCTTCGGCGGTATCCATAGAATCATGAGCTTCCTCAACAACCAAACGGGCCCAACGAATAATTCGCTTCTCGTTCGCTAGGTGTCGGTGTCAGCTGGCCAGATCTGGATATAGGGAGCGAGAACTGACTGTTGAGTGTTTTATTCTGATCAACAGCCACAGCCCGGAGCCACTTGCTCAAAAGAACCACACATTCGAAGCTCGCTAACGCGTGGCGCACGCTCCAGAAGAAAGCTTGACTTTTTGCAATATAATCCAGTCCCAGCCGTACAGGAACGCTCACGGTATGAATAGCATAGATCAGGGCCGGGGTCAAGCGAGCACACCTATTAACCGGGGGCAAGTCGCTCAACGCTTTTGCGATAATATCCGGATCTCGACTCTCGAGCCGCTTGTACGGGCCAATGTTCAGCGATAGTCTGACGTACGCTAGCGCAAGCAAGGAGCTCGAAGTAAAAGGGATTGGCCCGTTCTCATTCGAAGGGTCTAGGTTGGACTCGGGTGCCTGCAGCCACATGGTTGACCATAGATTCAATGCTCTCCTAAACCGTGTTAGCGTTGTTTACAACCCACAGAAAGGCCATACTCAAGTCGGTTCAATTCGTCGCTAGGCAACAGTGCAGAGGAGTCGCCCAAATCGACAGCCAGTTCGCGGACTATATGAATCCGCTGGAGGAGGCCGTGAAGAATATAATAATTTCCCAAAGGCGATGGCGTTGGATCTACAACGCTGGCTGAGTCAGGGTCCCGCAACAGTTGGGATACCGCATGATGATAGAAGGCTTGTTTTTGATCAATCGACTTCATGATCCCGTCCCAGTCATGAGGAGTGGTTGCATTCCAAAGCTTCGTCGGACAGGGAAGGCGTAGCCTCACTTCATTATTCCTGATGGCGGGGTACAGGTTGTAGGCAATGCTGTGAACCTGTGTAAAGAAAGTGGCAGCCAGTTTGGTCCGGCGGAGCGTCTCTTCCAGTATCCAGCTCCCCCAGTCTATTTGGCGTTGCCAGATATTATCTTGATCTGTTTCATCAGTTTCATCAAGACCTGAAGACCTCAGACTAGCAACGAGAAGGTCCCGAAGGTGGAAGGCATCATCGAGGTAGCTCCCACACTCCCACGTCGAGTATCCCATCAGAACAAGAAGGGTGCGGATAATATCAATTTCTAACATATTATCAACAACTCGGCCGTTCTTAGCTAACTCGGAGCACCCCACGTTACTTTGGCTTCTGAATCTATGATCTATATTCTGTAAGACGATCGCCTTGGATGCATTGAAAAACTTTTGTGCATTCTGATGCTCGAACCGGTACTGGGCTCCAGCCGCCATGATGGCCAACATAAACTCAGGCGACTGGTCATTGAGTCGAAATGTTGGCAAATGAATAAACAGCAAATGATTATGGAAGCCCTGGAAGAAGCTAGTTATATAGCGGGTAAGCGTGTGTCGTGAGGGTAACCTGAAGTTGGGCAGAATATCTTTGTAGGGCTCCAGAAGAGACATGAGGTAGGACCTGTGGTACTCATCCACTCTGAAGGTAGAACTTTGATCGCCTACGTTATGGAAGTCTAGGTAATCAAGTTAGTTCACCCGGTCATTGGTAGGGGAAGGATCAAGGCAAGAATCACGACTGACCCGCACCAGCACCATGAAAAGCGTATTTTCCATATCCCAATGATGGGACAGAGGGCAACCAAGACTGGAAGGGACTATCATCGCCATGACTCTCTCCTGGCATCTGCACTTCGGGACTGGGATCATCGAGGTCTTCCAGGGGACTTTCGATTTCTAGATCTAAAGGCGCCCAATCGACCGGGAACCCGATTAGATCCAGGAAGTTTGCGAAATCGTCAAAGTGATCAAAGCTGTCCTGTGTCAAGGGAGGTGGCGCTTCTGGAGAATGTTAGAAAGAAGTTAAATTTAGATTCCAAGGGGGTTTGTTACCAGCTTCGGTAAGATTTTGAGGGATTTCTGTCTGATCAAGACCCTGCGATGGCGCAATCCCTAGGCTCTGCTCGCCAACGCTTTTGACAGCAGGGCCTGTAGTATCATGTGTTCTCAGCAGCCGCGCATTAGAGATAGGAGAAGCGTGGTTCAGTGACTCTACGGTCGGTCTAGACGTTTCTGGCTCAGGTTGACATGGAGACACGTAGGGAATGAAAGTATTGTGCGCGGTCCTCGATGCCGGGTTGGCCGCATCTGGAAGCTCCTCATCCGGATGATTGATCTTCTTATGACGTTTCAGAAGGTCTTTGCGCGTAAAGGAAGCCCCACATGAACAACGAAAGGGCCTTTCCTTAGTATCTGCTTAGGTTATTGACCCGACTTCGTGCCATTCTTTGACCAGGCTACTTACGTATCCGCAGATGTCGCTCCAAATGCTCCTTTCTTGCGAAGCGTCGATGGCAGAAGTCGCAAACACACCTGAGCCTCCCACTTCGGAGCTGGGATAAGGTATTACTGGAACTCATAGTTGCATGGGCACGCCTGTGACAATGCAAGCAAGAGTGAGGGAGTGTTGGGGAACTCGAAATGGGGCATCTCCAACTTCTCCAAGGAGGACCGATGACTAATCAGCATGCGTCATGACTCGATGTTTTTGCAATGAATCCGTAAATGGAAATAACATGAGATATTGATGGATACAGAATGTCTTTTGGACGATGAGCCAAGAAACGTGGTGGAAGATGGAGGGCGTGTTGTCCATGACTTGGATGCATTACAGACTCGACATGTGGGGGGTGAAACACTGTGTATTCCACCGAGATAGACATTCTATATGTGGGAAACAGCGCCAATTAGAATACTAGAAATTAATACTATGTATGTCAACTGTGATAGGACAAGTGATCTCGACCTCTAAAATTCATCTCTTTCACCAAGCACATCCAGATGACGTTTGAAGGGCAAATGTTAGTGGAGCCGGTGCCAACTTGGCCAGCAAATAACCTCATTCTCACACCTTTACTTGAACATTATCATTGATATCCCCCACGAGCAGCAATGGACCGTCGTCCATTGTAGACAGTTTACCCCGTACGGAGTACTCATACGTGTTGTTGCTTTGGGCCCCTTACTGACCCATAAAACGCGGTGGGCTTTATACGGTCCGTCAAGAGCTAGTGGTCAAAACAAATAAACAACTCGACAAATGCAGAGTCCAGACTGGGCCGACTCCATATCCTTGGTGGGTCTTCGCCCCTGAGTGATCCCTTATCGACCTCCAAAGAATACTCCGTACGCATTTGCTGCTACCTGTTCATATTGACGAACGTACACGGCGTAGGAAGAAGTGGAAACAGAGAATGCCCCCTCCTGTCATAAGTCATAATTATAATACTCATCACGCGATCGTTCATATCACGGCTCAACAAAATACTGCATTTACACCAGCCTATCAGGCTATGCTGGACTGCGCCATGTCCATGTGTGGTAGCAATGAAGATCATATTCACTACTAAAACTCAGTGGCACCGATCTCCCACACTGTCAAGTGTCAACCATCCGAACGGCGGCGGTTGTCCGTCGAGGACTTGAGGTTCAACCAAAATACATAATTCGGTGGCTATTTTTATCCCACCTCCTCTAGCGGCTTGTCATCATTTGCAATTTTGAATTTACGGAGGACAGGGCGTCTAATCGTGACCCGTCGTTGGACCGACCCCAGTCAACGCCCCAACTCAACCGACGATGTCAGCCACGGATGGAGCTTATAACTACGGCAGGGCGGACTAGACTGTGCATGGAGATGAAGTCCCTATGGGGCAGTGGCTATGCAACTCATCTATCGGTTCATCCTACGGCTACAACACTCTGGACTCTGGAGTGTGTCTCCCCATCGAAGACAGAACAAGGGGCGATCAAGGAGACACGACAATCAGACCGCATGACAAGTTGGCCCCCCTTGCTGGCGGTTATTGCAGTACTTATGAAACTCCATTAGGCAACAGCAAATGACAGCCAATAGTGCCGCAAATAGTGGGGATATCAATATGGGTCAGCGTGTATGACTGGCCAGCCCAAGTGGAGATCCAGCCTTAAGGGGCGACCCTAACTCGACTCTACAGGCAATAGTGCTAGGGATGAAGCCTTGGCGTCTCAAGCCCCAAAGGGTTTTGGAGCTTTTGGGCGGTTGGCCAGAAGGAATGCCATTCTGGAATCCGCCTCAGCCACATTTCCCAAGGGGTTCCGTTCTGGAGACACCCATGAGTTGTTTCTCTTGGCCTTGGCATTCCGTTCGCTCGGCGGTTAGGCGCCACAGCCTTTCAGATGAGTTGAAACCAATCGGTGGTAACACTGGGGGGCGAGAGGGAACGAGCCACAGCCACCTCTGCATGACAATCCAAACACAAACGCAAACATCCCCTGTAGCCAAGCGTCCGTCGCACAAGTCGGCTCGAAAGGGGGTTGTCCAACCTATTAATCTTACTCCATCTCCAGATCCAATCGCTATGGCGGAGGTGGAGTCCTTTGCAGGAGGGCCAAGACGCAGTCGGGGCGCTCGGGGGTCGATGTGTCCACCAGCAGGGCTGAGAAATGAGCATTCCCTCGAGGATTATTTCTTCTGCCTGGCCGGCTCCCCTTCTCCTTTATAACTTCTGACTCCGCCGTTTCTGGTTTCCCTGGTTCGCAAAGTCCTCCGTTCCACCCATCCATCCGCACAGTCAACATGTCGTATCAACAGCCTCCCCAGGGCTAGTAAGTCACTTTCTTCGCTCGAATGAATCATTGGCGTTCTAATTAGCTGACTACTCCAAGCTACCCTCCGCCCGGCGGACAGTACGCGCCTCCTCCCCAGCCATATCCGATGCAACAAATGCCTCCCCCTCAGGAGCCGCCCCAGAAGGAACGAGGATGCTTAATGTCTTGCTTGATGATGGCCTGCTGTTGTTTCCTTTGCGAAGAAGCTTGCACAGGCTGCATGGAATTTAAGTGCCCTTTTTCCTGGTTCCAATTCGAAACTAATAGTCAACAGGTCTGTGTTGTTGTTGCGACGACTGAACAACCCCGGCGATTACAGCGACGGAAAGCGATGATAGGCTCCCCTCCCCTAAAACGACTATGATATAATGGACTGTCGGCTGGGATATGGCGTACGAGATTTCTTTCCATTGCAGCTGGATGCTCGGGTCGGGTCGATGTTTGAATACCCCTGAATGATATTGGATAGCGTTGGTTTCTTCGATTTATTACCTGCATAATGAACCGACCGGCCCTTCAATTATTAGCTTCTACATCTTGAGGTATGTAGTTTAGCGGTCTAACCGCAAACAAGTCGAATAATCGGAATGTCCACCACTCTGATTCCTCGATAAAATGATTCTTACTCGAGAGATCTATTCTTATTCTCGTATGTTCTCCAGATACCACCTTTAGCTTCACGGTTTGTAATTCTTTCCAACTTATCTAGAGATCCCCTCTTTACTCGTCGTAGCGGAGAGAGAAAGAGGAGAGGAGCGCTCTGGCCGTTGCTCTTCTCACGAGTTACGCTCAACGTGGATGGCCCACTCCAGAGGGTAAAAAACTGGGGACATTTTCTGGGAGCCCCGAACCACGGTGCCCTCGTCGCGGCGGATGGGGATAGAGCGGAGATATGTACTTGGCTGTTGGCGGCTCTGCAAGCCAAAGTCTCTTGTCATCCTGGGTCACACAAC
>JANFQY010000472.1:0-13631 GCA_025592935.1 Aspergillus ostianus | reverse complement strand
TGACAAACGGTGTTTCGTAGGGCCAGCAAGTAGGTCAGAATATGCTGCTTTCAATTTATTCGAAGAACTTACGAAGACAACGGTCTGTGATAGTCAATCTTTGGAGAAACCTCTTGAGACAAGGAACACCTGGCCGCCTCATTCGATCGGCGCTTGTTCATATCCTTTTTGGATCCTTTTTTGGCCATTTTATTATGTCGGCTATTAAGCAACTACTAGGAGTTTCTGAGTAAAGATGAAAGGCAAGGACGTGGGAAAGCCTTACTCTTTTAATATAAGTGAAAAAAGAGAGATGCGGGGTAATGCAGGTATGAGCTGTTCTGCAAGGCAGTCGAAACACACTATCTGTGTAGTAAGGAGCAAATCAGTGTTATTTTCTGCATAATATGAGTCACTAGATAGGCGACTTCCAAATGGCTGCCTTTTTTGCAACCAGCGATTCCCACGCATGGGTCCAGCAGACTCTGAGAACAAAGCAATATCTAATCAGATAGACAAGGCTTTATTTCGTATAATACAATAGAACCTTTATCAGGACCATCAAGGACTTTTAAGGGCCTACGCTATACCTACCCATGAGAGTATACACCGAAGTATACTATTCCTGGTCCTGCTATAGAGCCATGGCGAACAGCAGCTCCCCAAGCCATAAGCGCTTTTCTAGAAACGGAGGAAGAGCGGAGATGGACCGAGGAAGAGCGGAGACGTGAGGCAGAGTTGGAGGAGCAGGCAGAGAAGTTTCTGTGTAACGATGAGCTACGCCAAATTCTGATGTGGATTCGGGCTTTCTGGTCTAGTCCGATGGCTCAGGATATAGTGCAGAGTTAAGGTGAGTTGGAATAAAATCTTGCAAGAGACCTGGGGGATGCTAAGGTACTAGGAAATGCACGGACCTACGATAGGGGTAGAAAATGATTCAGTTAGCCAATCTTTTCAGTCCTATAATTCCGTCCAGCTTGGCACTAAATACCCACGGGTATTAGTTACGTATAGCGTAGGCCCTTGGTGTAGGCAATTTGGGTCCCCTTACTAACAGTGAATAGGTCTGTACCACGAAGGGCTCAGAGGAGGTCTAGGAACTATCGGGGTAAATTGGCTCCCAGCCTTCCTCGTCTGTGGTCCCCTCATCATCCGATCCATGATTGTCCCTTAGACACCACCGATCCAACCGAGCTCTTTGTTTAGGTGTGATAATAAACCGTTCCTTATATGCAGCAAGCACCAGGGTCCTTGTACGCCATTTGAAAGTACCTGGGTGTGACACGACAAATAGCACAGCATTATAAACTTTGGCGCAGTCTTTGATTTCATCGTGGAACTTGCCATTGATCATCAAAAACATGAGTCGAAACGCTGCATCTCTCGCTATGGCTTTATTTCCCTTAACAGCTCGGTACCGCTTGTAGTCAAGCTCATAAGTAGTTTTGCAGGCTCTGAGGTCGACAAAAATATCATCGATCGATTGTTGTCCAAGCACATCGACTCCGAGGAAATCATATGTTTCACAAAGTGTGTGATACTGAGAAACATCAGCAGGTAACGAACGAAGACAATGCCTATAGCCCATTTCAATTCCTTTGAGCGCAACACCAAACAAAGGAATAGCGCCGTGATCAAATTTTGAGACCTGCGGTTGAGCTTTTTGTTGAAAGTCGACGAAGGAACGAAGGTACGGAATCATGGAGAGGTTAATATCGTACGGAATATCACCAATTTTCAATTTCGTCTTTCGGATTTCTGGTTTCTCTGATCGAATTGCTGAGTTGGTGTCCGTTTCCGAGACCGTTGGCGTATCATTCTGGTTGTTCAACTTGGAATAAATGTCATGTGGTAACAACTGCCTTCCTTCGACTTTCCAGACCACTAACTCATCATGCTGGCCATCATACTTGACAACGGCTTTCCCACCATTCTCTTTTACCACGTCGATGATTCTTCTGATTATCGTAGCTAACTTCATGAGGTCTTCTTGGTGTTCACTTTCCCATTTCTTGATCTCAAGTGTGACGTCTTCTACTTTTGGCAGCTCAAATAAACCGTTTCTGTGGTAGGCACGCACGAGATTGGGGGTTTGGGATACCCACAACTGCGGAAGAATTTCTTGAAGGTCGATTTGCTTGTGGAAGACCCGTGTTTTGATTTCGAGGGTTGATTCTATTGGAACGGTTTGGCCTTCTTTTTTGATCCTTAATGCGGTCCCTGTGGTGGCCATATGAGGAAGCCCATTAGTTGAGCGAAGTGATAGTGACTCTATCATCCTGGATAGTGGGCCCACTTCTGCATCCGCATTTGAGGGTACATCAACGTATCCGTCTGTTTCGTAGCGCAGCATGAGTCTCAAATCACCAAAGCGATATGAGATGATCCTGTGATGCCCAGTACTGCCGAATATCTGGCTTGTAGTGTACGCCTTCTCAAACTCGTGACCGAATCCCCTAAACTCATGTGGCCTTATGTATCTTTGGTTTTCTGACTCCGTGCGACAAAAAATGGCAGTGTTGTTCTCAACTTCAACATTGATCGTGAAAGGTTCCAGTCCACTTTTCGCTAGGCCTGAGTTGACAAACGACAAAAGTTTCCGAATATTATTTCGATCAGTCACAAGATCAATTGAATTAATATCGAACGAAGGGTTCGTCATGTACAAAGCGCGAAAAAGTGGTTCAAGTGGACATTCTGGAAGGCGAGCTGCATTCTGGGCTATGTATATGAGGCCCGAATCTTTTGTTACCCTTTTAGCAATCTTTGGTGGAGACCACAGTGGGGGGATGCCCGGGACAGCAATAGTGGGGACGGATGCTTCAATCCAATTGTAAGACGACAAATGTTGGACATCGCTGATTGATACTGTAGTAGTTTCAAGCTCGTGGGATTTCGGACAGGCGAGCTCTGCGATCTTTGTATTATCCATCATAACTGGGACTGCAGCGACAATAACGTATAAAACAGCAATTATCAATCAAATAAGTATATTCCATCGAACGTTGCAAGTGTCCTGGATCTGCCTAAATAGCCAAATTCCCCTCAACCTTTGTCCCTCGACGGGGGTCCTCGTATTGTGACTCTCCAGCACGATTAAAGGTAGGTGCCCAACGTGTAACACTAAGGTTCTGGTTCGTGATTTTAATTCGTTCCCATTATGTCCAGATGAAAAACACAAGCGCTTAGACCCCTTAGAGAGTACGAAAGGGGTCTACTGCATTGTCGATTGGGTATCAACCCACTTTTGTTCAAGTGACAGCGGGGTAGCTTTCCGGCGCAGATAGACCACCCTAGGCGACCCAGAGCAACAGCATAGTATCCTTGTGATGGCATGGGTAGTATTAAGTCTGGCACAGAATCTTCAGGTCTTAAAGCGAGAATAGATCGACCGAGCGATCGAAAATATATAAAGACTTTTTAACCTCTAAATACATAGAAAGGAAAAACTCAATACGTAGCATTGGGAGACACAACAGATAGGATATAGCGTGGCACACCATGTTATTAAATTCTGAAGACCGAAAAGTGATTGTCTGTGCGGCCAATGGTCAAGTTACACATCAGAGGCCTCGTGACTCCTTTAAGCAAACAATCGTGCGCCCAGCTTCGGGAATGAGGGACGGGAGACACACAGTCCTACCAAAAATCCCTGACATAGCTGTGTTCTTTATGACCTTAGCATACATCGTTTCTCAGCGACTTCAGTCTGCCGTTTCCGACGTTCGTGCAAGTCACACCATCAAGGTTTAACGCCACGAGCTCAATGACCGACATATCTGGAGCAAGTGCGACAGAGTTTGCGAAATCGTACGTGAAATCCTAATCTTGAAAATGACGTGTCTAAAGGTTTTGTTTTCCAGCGTACTTTCACTATATCACGGGCCCTGCGTCAAGATTCGAGTTAATCCTGACAACAATGAATACACGGTTTCGAAACATCTTCTCTGCAGAGATTCCAAATATTTCTCAGCAATGTTCACAGGCGATTTCAAGGAGGGACAAGAGCAGATAGCCGTCTTGGAAGAGGTTGAAGGTATCGTTTCGGCGCAAAGTCTCGGAGTCCTCTTGCAATGGATATACATCCGCCGGGTAAAATTCAATGTGGAAGAGCCGGAAGACCAAATTTCAGCTGCAATAGAACTCGCAAGATTCGCCGATATGTGCACCGTCACCAGTTTAGATTCTGAAATAGCCCGACAGATCAAGGAAATCCTTAAAGACCACTGGGTGCCCGAGCGTGCCAGGGAATATAACAATAGAAACACCTATTTTCTCACAACTGAGCATGTCAGATCGGCAATCTTCTTGCCTAAAGGGCATGCGGTGCGTCAGGTTCTAGCTGCAGCCTCGGTTGTGGGATATCTTCGAGACGAAAACCACAAATTTAAGGAGGAGGTCCAGGTATATCCCCTATTTGGAGCTGATGTCCTTGAACAAGTGAGAAAAGCACTGAATACGCTCAACGTTACTCACCACGAGGCTACCTTTAAAGACCCTATAAGCGGAAAAGCGTGAACGATCAATAATACTTATTATTGATTTATGTAAAATCATGAACCCTTTGCCTGGTGGAGGGGCCCAACAGGATGCCATAACTTGGTGAATTTTCCCCAAATTATGAGAATCGGGCTCAAGCCGCTGTTGCAGGGGCCAGGCCCGGGGAGGGGGGTCAACTTATTTATTGTTGATGTTAATGGGGAGGATAGGTCAAATCAGCTTATTTTGGCGCTTTGCGGGTTTTAGGGAGGGGTACGGTCTCATGAAGATTATGATAGTTAGCAGGAGAAGTTAAATTGGATATTCATATGATTCAGCTTCATGGTCGTGATCAATGGCCAGAAGAGAGCCTGTAGTCCTCGGGCTATTAAGGCTATATATATGCCGTTAATGGAGCTCATCCAGGCAACTCCGCGAAAGGAGCTATTTCTGTCTTTTCTGCCTCTAGCAGAATTTTGTCGATATCAGGTTCGGAGAAGTTATCGCTATCTGATACAACCTCGGCAGCCGATGCCATTTTGTGTGCCATAGCGTTAACACAATCTGCAAGTCTTGCACCAGCCTCCCTAAAAGAGTTGTCTACTTCTGCTTTAGCATCCTGCATTGCCGTTTGCTTGAGTCGGGCCTGCTCTGTCGAGATTTGTTCAAGTCGTGTCTGCAACTTGTCCGATAAGGCATGTTTCCGTGACCAAGTTTCCTTAATGATGGCTTGGAAGTCCGACTGGAGACTCTGGATATGTTGGACAACTGTTGTATCCCGATGCATCTTAGCCAGACCTATCCCAGCTTCCAGACTCCGGAAGATCGATTCAACGTCCTGTGGTCGGCGATGAACTGCAGAGTGACGAATGTTGGCACAGGTATTGAGGATATCTCTTCTTTTTTCTTCATGAACCGCTGCTAATAGTGATGATAAATCGTCCGGACAATTTAAGATAACGCGGCACCAAACATGCAACTCTAGTGACTTTGGCTCAATCCAGCCATGCTTCTCTAGAAGTGGTTGACATTGATAATGTTTGGCCCCAAAGTTTTCGCACATTTCTTCTAGGATGCACTGCAGATAGGATAGCAATAAATGTTGGTCTTTGAGTGGAAGGCTGATGGAGTCTGTTAACAATCTGTTAGAGATTGCAATTTAGCCAGCTTCACTTTCAAAGATTTGTGTTTCATACCCTGATGAACTCTCTCTTGTAAGTTCTGATGACCGCGCTCTTATGCTACCTCGTTTGCGTCCGTGACGCGCCCTGGTCCCTTTTTTGCTGTTTTTCTTTGTCATATTGTGTCATGTTCATCAAAGAAACTGATCAGGATTTTCATATAATTTAAAAAACCAAAGCAAAGTTATCAGGGAGAATTAGCCCTGCAAAACGCGTCTGGTCATGTCAGACCAATCTGGGAAATCGCGCTATGCGGGAAATGGATAGCTCGCGCTTTCAGCGGCAAGAATGAACCCCAGCTGATCCGGAAAGAGGGGCCGAGAATGGGGGATTCAAACATACAGACCGAAGTTAGAGATGCCAAGAATATGTTGCCCAATTCCTCCCCCCATTCAGCCAATCGAAGGAACCCGAGTCGATCCAGCGGCGGTTGTGGCAAGGTATGATGCGGGGAGGCTAGGAGAGTATACGGTGGAACGGCCGAGAATCGTCATCCCGTGATTCTCCGGGCTGTGAGGTATCATAGATAAAGAGGTTATCCGTCATCGCCAAGGGATGCAGGGACTACAACCTAACTTTGACAAGTATGAGACATCAGCATTGAACATATTAATGCCTAGCAAGGCGTCCAATAACCCAAGGCTAGCATCATCGTAAGCGAGGGAGAGTTTGCGAAGCTCAGGGAAGATACCACGGATTGTGCTGTACCTGTCGGGTTGCAAGAGCCTCAGGTACAGTACAGTGTCTGCAGCAGCTGGTTATGAGATGCAGGATAAGGTAAGATGTTGACAGATCTCCAGTTCGTGAAGGCACCACTGAATTGTGTTTGACTTGTCTGCATCGAATCTTCGAGACGAACCAGAACGAGCAAACCAGTCAAACATCAAGGTATCGGGCCGTCATTTCTCCATCTGGAGGAATGGCTTATATCCCACGCTTTGAGGACATTGATCAAACCGTCGGCTTTGAGTGCTTACCCTCAAAAGCGTAATATATGCCCATGGCCAGCAGATGGCGGGACTTGGTAACCTGTTCAAACGTTGTGTTCTCGCCACCGCGCTTCATCCGGTATCGCAGTACTCCGTCCGTCAGTTGTTCATCCACGGCGATCCTGATCCCATCAGCTTCACGCATAGCCTGGCAGAACACAAATCAATCTAGTATATCCTCTTTGAGCTTCAATCCCTGCTGCCCTCGATTTGCTCTTGACATGGTAAAAGTTATTTGATCTTCACGACTGGACATCTAAGAAACAAGTACAATCTGTTGCGAAGGCTCTAGATAATCAAGACAAATAAAGTACTCTCTAATAAAACAGCAACCAATCCAACGATGCCTTCACCAATTAAGCTTAAAGAGATAAACGCGTAAATGAAATAGGCAAGGGCCTCCAGCATTAGACAAGTAGAACTGGACGCTCACGTTCGAAGGCCATGTACATCCCCAGCATGCCTCCGCAAGTGCATCTCATGCAGGACAGACAGATCGCAAAAATTATATTTTCGGTCCATTAAATGTGATGATTTAAAATGCCTCTTCACTCCATTATAGTCAGAGTATGCCTTGGAACATTAGAAGCACGCGAATGTTTGCTCCGCATTCGGGATATCTTTTTTGCCAGAGGTACGTTCCTTCTCCGACGGCGCAGTTTGCGACATATCAGTCTTTATCTTTCGAGCTGGCGGAGATGGAACTATATCGTCATTGTCGGACAGCGCAGAACGCTTCTGTCGTCCCCGAAGGGGCTCATTTTTCTAAAAACTGCAATATTGTATTCCAGCAGCAACAGCTTTATTGCGTCGTATCCACTCGTTCTCTAGTGAATCGGTGGTGGGCCAAGTGAAGAACGTCTTTATGAGAAGAATCTGCTCCGGTGGCATTGCAAACTCTTTCCGTAATATCTCGCGCGCGGGCTCGTTATTAACAGCTCCATCAGTCAGCTGTCGTTCGATATCAATTATCGCCTGTTTTCGACTAAAATCACGTCGTATTTCTTTCCGCCGTTTTTCCTGCAAACGCCGACGCAGATTGTGGACTTTACGCTTCTGATCCTCCAGCATCTCTCGTAATGCTGGCTCATAAGAGCGGCTGCCGCATTAAGAGTCTAGCTCGAATTGCCAGCGTATGGCTGATTGCAGTTCTAGGTTCTTCTTTACCAATTCCCGGTCAGCGTCGCTCAGATATCGTGGTTGCCGCCGATCGATCTAACGGCTTATCCGGGTCACAGCCTTTGAGAACTCCTCATTAGGATCAAGGCCGCACATGATCTTCTGTAAGCCAGTATATTAACGGGGACGATAATGTTTAATAAATGTTCTGCTAGTGGTGTGGGCCATGATTACATTGCGTTGTGCTTTACTGACGAAACCTGGATAAAAGACTTAGTCTACCTGCTATTGAGAGAGAACTTTGGAGGTTATAGTCCACTTATCACTCTTGTTAAGCAAATTATCTCCTCCGTATCGAAACTGGTGAGAGAAAAAATGATTAAAGAAGTTGTGTATCTCACTGGATGTCCTGAGCTGTGCGTCTAGTGTGCTTCCATTTATGGGCGTCTCTCACAAAATACGAGGCTGACCACAGATCACATCGACCTTTAGGAAGACATAGTAATTATCTATCTCTTTTTTTAAGGGGAGTGGCATTTCCTGTCGGCTACCCTCAACAAGTAGCCTCCGTAGGTCTTCCATCGAGGTCAAGTGAGGCGCTTCAAACGCATAGACGTAAAATAATATGCTAAAAAGCAGGACGTGCGGGCTGAAGATAAGTGATACGTCGTAGACAATCTTAGGTAGCAAGAACGTGTTTCTAATTAATCAGTTAGTCCGATTAAGACGGACAAGCCATGTGATAAGTAGGTGTATGGCACCGGGTGGCACCTACAGCTTCGATATGCCCAGGACACTTTTCACAAACTGGGGCTCAAGTTCTATTATCGGTACCGGAGGTCCTCCGCGCGGATCTTGCTGGAGCGATAATTGTAAATGCTTAAACTGAAGATGAAGCATTGCCTGTTTCCGGTTGACGGTAAATAGCTCAATAGTATTGTATAGACACAGAATAATCCGCTGAAACCCCAGATGGAATCGTTTTTCCCGGATTTGAAGGATTGTCTCGTTAAATGGGACCATATCTTCGATGTACACTGGGGCACTTGCCCGCGGTTGTTTGTTAAGGCCACGCTTGTCGACCAAGTGCCTCATGCCCTGTACGTTTTCGTCAGAGCAAGCCTTAGGGGGATAAAAAAAGATACAAACCGTGCGAACTGCCTCACCCATCTCTTTGCTCATCTCATGTTGAGTAACCCGTATGTAGTAAATTCGAAAGTACTTCCAATCCGCCTCCAGGGCGCTAGCCTTTGTATAGCCTTTCTGACGGCGACCATCGGGACTATACTCCAGCTTCAGACACCAATTAAGAAATCGATGCATGTCATTAGGCGACGCCTCACGCAGTGCGTCCTCTGCATCCTTCCATTTTAGATCGGCGGACCGCTCCTTTGCTTTGATTTGGCAGAACCTGAGATAAGGGATGTCGGTCAGTTGATAGTACCTTGCTGTAACCTTTCAACGAGATCCTAGTCACCTACCAAGCCCAACGCTCTTTCAGTCGAAGTTTCAGCTTCTTCGTATTGTTGGATCGGCCGTAGTCCTCCGGCACCTGGGCTAGGTCCTCATCTGTGTCATCATCTGGGAGTTGGTATAGGGCCTGGTGGGCACGCTCCACATTCGATGTGTCTAGTTGTGACGGTTCTGTCCCAGTACTTGGACTTGACTTCTTCCCAGCATTATTTCGACCAGCTGGAAGGGAACACTCCGGCTCGGTCAGATCGGTCTCAGAGGAGTCGGGCTCGAACGGTTTGTCACTGTCGGTATCGATGGGAGAGGTACAAGAGGACTCGCTGGTGATTCGGTGGTTGCTGACATTGGGCCTCCGACGACGATGCATGATCAGGAGATTATGCCGACCGTGGAAAGGAACTGTCGAAGGGTTCGAGGACGTTTTAATGCACGACTGAATAGATAGCACGAAGGCACAAGGAGAGGGAGAGCTCTGGGGTGGTGGTTGAGTCGGAAAGAGGAGAGAATGTCGGATGGAAGACGGTTGGGGAGAGGATATTTATAACCATGACGGCTGGGTACTGGCCAGAGTGCAGCGGGCGGGGTGAAGGAGGCCATTTTCGGCGCCCTCGTAGGGGTGCAATGAGCGACAGTGAAGCGATGAATGAGCCCTCAGGAAGCCAAGATGTAAGCGCCCACACGATGGCAGCCTAAGGCAGAAGCGGTGAATGAGTTGGTGCGTGGTCGAAGGAGGCGGGAGCGTGGCGGAGGGATATTGCTGAAAGGCGGCCATTTTCGGCGGCACCTGCCGCCGAAAAAGGCAGCGAAATAGCAAACCGCAATTCTTTATTAGTAGATTAATAAAGCTTTTTTTATAAATCTAATAGTATATTTATTTTAATAAGATTTAATTTACTAATTATATTATTTTAGATTATTTAGTACTTAGGATTATCTATCTAGTACTTCATTATTATGAGAAATTATCTCAAAATATCCGAATCTACAGCAGAGTTATATTATATTTGATGAAAATCTTACTATATTATCTTCTTTAATTAAGTTTTATAATAAGCTGAACATCTATTATGTAAGACAGTTAGAGAATATTAAAATTCTCTATACTAATATAATAATAATAGAAAAGTTATTATTTATTTAAAAGCTTATTTAATTATATTAATCTAATTATTATTGTATATCACTTTCCGATGATCTTCTTTACTCTAAATAACTTATTTTTTTCTTAAAACTAGCATTTATAGATAGGTAACCTTCTTCTCACATTTTTTTTATTTTTATTTTCTATAGTACTAATTTGTTATATATTATTAATAGTATATATTGCCGGCATTATTTCTTAATTGGAGATTTTATTTATTTTAGAGGTTCTATTAAATAAGTTATTTGTTATATCTATTATATATTCTCTGAAAGCGATCAAGCCTTCATTTTAGTCTATTTTTGTAAAGCTATTTTGAATTCTGATAGGACTCTTAATCTTCTATAATATAGACTTAATAATAATTAATAAATAATTAGATTATCTTTCTGTTCTTTAATATTATTATTTTTTATTGATCTAACAAAGAATAATGGTTAACTAATCTTTTTTATCTCTTAAGTCCTCCTTTATTGCACTTAGAATGTTAACTTTATATAGATATATTCCACTAGTAAGTTTATTTTCTATTTTAAATCCACTCTTCTTTTTCATATTTTCCTTATAATCAATCTGTGAAAGCCTTTTCCGAATTATATATTAATTAATCCAATATTTCTACTATTTTATATCTTTAGTTAAAATTTTCTTTAATAAGTCTATTATCCAGAGCCTACCTAATCCAGAAAAAAAATGTTATTAAACTAAGTCTTTATATTTAATTTGACTCTTTCCCACTTATTATATATATATAATTTCTAAGATTTTTATTTCTTTTATTATCTATCTTTCTCTTCTTATCTCGAGACAATTATAATTGTTTATTTTTTTATATTATATTTTGTTTCTTGTTGATTTATTCGCTCTATTATCTTGATAGTGTGATCTGAACTTGTATGTCAATCACGCTATATTTATTTTTAATTGCTCTTGTTTTTATTGCTTTATCCCGCTTTATATATTAGTAGTTGCAAAACAATTAAGACATCTTCTATCTTTTTTTTAATTATCTATTTAAGAGTATTTAGTATTCTTAATTGTCTATTTTATCTCCGAGGATTAACTATATCATAATCTAAATTTATAAGTTTAGTAAAATCTTTTAGATTAAGCAAATAACTTTATTTTAATTCACTTTTCTTTTTTACTATTTAAAGAGTCTTTCTATTTTACTCTGCATTAATTGGAATCTTGTACTAATTTTAGTCTACCTATAAACAGATCTAATAAAACTATTAAAATTTAAAGAAATCTCAAATTACCAAAATATTTGCCGATACTACTACTATTCTTATTATTAATAATATTATTAACGATACTTTTGAGACTAGTATTATCTTTATTACAGCCTCTAAGATTATTGTAGTTAAGAATTCTTCAGATATCTTTAGCATCTCTTAGTCTTATTTAACTTTGCTTTATATTAATAAACTTGATTTTTCTATGACCGAGGCCATATTTTATAAGCTTTTCTTTTCTATTGGCCAAATCGCTTCTATCCGTGTCTATTGTGATGCTATTACCAGACGCTCTCTGAGATATACCTACATTAACTATAATAATACTGCTGATAGTAAACGCGTTTTGGAGAACTTGAATTATATCCTTATTAAGAGTAATCTCTGTTATATTATATGATTCTGGTGTGATCCCGCTCTGCGTAGGACTATCTAAATAACGCTATTAATAATAAGGCTTTATACAATATTTTTGCTACTTTCGGCAATATTCTCAGCTGCAAGATAGCTCAGAATAAGTTTAATAACTCTAAAAACTATAATTTTATATATTACAAGATCACTGAGGCTGCCAATAATACTATTAAGTACATTAATAGTATACTTTTAAATAACAAGAAGATCTTTATTAGCTATTCTTAGCCGGAATTAGAAGAGCAAGAGCTATAGCTTTAGTTTTATTAACTTTTTAATCCACGAAAGCGCATAGGCTAAATAAGAATATCTATAATTAGAAGCTTTACTTATATGGGCTGTATTTAAAATAAATAAATAGATTTAATCTTTTCTATATAACTTAATTATAGAATAGTACTATATGCACTATATATATATTTATTTTTAGATATGTTCAGTTAAAATAAAGCTATGTTTAATATTATTTATATAATATACTATTAAAAAATTATATCTAAACAATTTAGTATAGTATATAATAAGAATATCGAATAATATATGTATAAATTAATTAAAAATATTTATTTAATTATAATTATCTATCTATCCAGCGCAAATATATTTATGATTTAAAATAGTAAATTATTACCAACCGTGCATGGTCATAGTGGGCGTTATTTTACTGTTTTTGGTTTTTAACTTAGTCTCGGGTATTTTAATCGTGATTTTATTGGATCAAATCAACAAATAACTATTATATAACTATTATTTGATCGTTAGTTTACCGTTAAAAACCTAAAAACAGTTATAGATTACAAATAAATAGTTTATTACTTGTAACTTTTCTGTTGATATATAATCTATAACTAAGCACTGTTATATAACTATAAATCTACTATTAATTAATGACAGTATACGTGGGGCTTCGGCACCTATGTAGGCCGGAAGCGTATACCAGCAGAGTATCACTAGTAACGTCAATCGGCAAGTTCCTAAAGATCATCACCCGGAAGATGTGTATGACGTGTTACATGCAACAACAAAGATGTAACATCTGTAAATCCCTCTTGGATGGCATCTAGCCTTGGCCACTACAATGCATAGGTAATCCATGCAAGAGTCAACGCAATCTGTGTAACTACCGCTTCACATTCAACTTCTAGGTACCTTCGGCGTTCAATGACAAGAGCGAACATCGTTTGGTATGTACCCCACAAGGTATGGTTCTTGCAGGAAAGAACAGTCTCAAGACATAAGGAAGCAATGCCATCGGGGTTTTAAAAGATAGTGGTACAAATTAGATTCGGTATAAAGACGACGGAACCCGGATATCACTCGGACTCCGAGCACTGGTCTTGATTCGGTTCATGCGATTGAAGGAGGAGCCTATAACTGGCGTAGATTTGTTTCATGAAGGGCCCATTTTGTTTTTATCTCGTAATGTCATAATCTGAGCTTCTTCTCGAGACCCCTCGTTGATAACAAAGAATATGCACCGAGGATGGCAAATGATGAAACACGACGTTAACGCTGCAAAAGCAAATTTTGACTAAGAAACAAGGTCTTAGGTGATCTAAAAAATCTAGATTCGTTAATCAACGTAATAGAAAAAAAAAAAAAAAAAAAAAAAAAAAAA
>JANFQY010000471.1:0-13638 GCA_025592935.1 Aspergillus ostianus | reverse complement strand
AAAAAAAAAAAAAAAAAAAAAAAAAAAACCTCATCCACAGTTCTGCGTAGGGTGTACTCCGGAGTACACCGCAGAGTGGATGTCCACTTGCCACAGACAAGAATACTCGGTGTAAATGAACCGAGGAAAACGATGATATCAAAGGGACACCCGATCCTAGACACAACCCCAGCATGTTCAGCCAGGATATCATGTCATTGGCCCCGAGGGGTTCATCAATCCCCGACAGTGAGACATGTTGGACAACTGTTGCGAACGGGTAAGACAGCTGCCGGGACGCATCCGTGGACGTCTCTCCAGTCTCCATCGCAGCCCTCGGGTTCCCTAGTCCTCTGAAGCTCCGAATATTAATATTCAGGAACCCACCGCACTATGGAAAGAATTGCTATGCCTAGCAGTTAGTGACGGAATATCTGGACATGCGCCATTAACTTCCAGGTGGATCCCGTTACAGGGCGTATTGTATGGTACCTTATCTCCGAGAACCAGGTATCTAGAGTAGGTAGCTATACCTCACTGTCCGGAGTGTATAGGCAGATAGATAGGTACAGTAGACAGTAGATAGTAGACAGTAGGCATAGGCAGGTCCAAGGAGGCACGATCAAGGTCATGAAAGCCCTCGTTCTATCCCCTTTCCGGGGATGACCAGATAGATCCCTGTCCACATGCCTGAGCAGGAGCTCGCGAAGGATCGACTCGTGTCGCCGTTCGTCTTTGTATGGAAACGGACGCTCTTATTTAGCTCGCGCCGTCCGTCTTTGCGTTTTAATCTGCGCTTTATTGGTTTGGGCCTGCTTAAATTAATTCCTCTTCTTATCCCGGTTATTTCACTCTGCTTTGCCCCCTCCTTTTGGCTTTCTTCCCTCTCGGAGACTATTCTTACCTGCTTCCCCTTCGTTTTCCCTTCGGCAGGCCTTCGAGAAGAAGAACAAGCAAGAGAATTTCCACCCTTCTCTTCAACGTTCTCTGCCGGCTTCTTTTTCTTGGATCCCTCTTCTTTGGTGACTTAATTTTACTGCATCATCATTGGGCCCTGACTACATACGCTGCTCCAATTTTAAGACCCATCCCAAGGTACGTCGTTCCCCATTCTCGGTTCGACCCATCATTCACTCTTCCCATCCTTGTTCCTCGTTTCTTTTCTTTTTTCCCTTTCTTTCTTATCTGCCTGCAGCTACTTTTAATAGCTCAGCCCAGCTGCATTCTAAACCGAGGTGTGGCTAATTATTCCGCTGCAGTCCAGGTCTTAAGCGCCGCATCGGTCCTCTTTTTCTTTCTAATACCCCGTACATAATTCTTATACCCGTTTCTATATACTTTTCGTCAACTGTAATTACTTCACGATGGTCCGCCTTGCTTCGTCTTTTCTGCTGGCCTCGCTGGCTGCCACGGTCTTTGCGGCCTCCGACCCGCCCAAGTGCAGCTCCGATTCGCATTGTCCCGAGGAATATCCTTGCTGCTCCCGTGAGTTCCCTCCTTCGTCTCTTGGATGTCGCAAATGCTAATAAACCTCTTCAGAATATGGCGAGTGCGGTACGGGCGCCTACTGTCTCGGAGGATGCGATCCTCTGACCTCCTACTCTCTTGACTCCTGCGTCCCTCAGCCCGTGTGCAAAAGCACCACCTACAAGTGGGACAACCTGGACTCGGCCGCCCTGAACACCAAGTACCTGGGTAATGCGTCGGAGAGCGACTGGGTCTACAGCGGTTTCCCCAAGGTCAAGGACGGCAACCTGATGCTCACCATGCCCAAGGAGAGTGTCGGCAGTCTGTTCGCCAACAACCACTACATCTGGTACGGCAAGATCTCTGGCAAGATCAAGAGTAGCCGTGGGGCCGGTGTCGTGACCGCTTTCATCTTGCTCTCCGACACCAAGGATGAGATCGATTTCGAGTTTGTCGGCAGCGATCTAAACAAGGTCCAGACCAACTACTACTTCCAGGGTATTCTGGACTGTAAGTTTTGAATTGGACTCGAGGAATAAGGACTCAAGCTAACGGACCCCAGACAACCAGGGCACCAAGGAAACGGTGGATTCGAGCACTTTCGACGACTGGCACGAGTACGAGATCGACTGGAAGCCCGAGGCCATCACCTGGTCTGTGGACGGCAAGGTGAAGCGCACTCTGACCCGTGAATCGACCTGGAACGAGACCGGCAACCGCTACGAGTTCCCCCAGACCCCGTCGAGAATGCAATTGTCTCTGTGGCCCGCCGGCCAGGCGAGCAACGCCGAGGGAACCATCGAATGGGCCGGTGGTGAGATCGACTGGGACAGCGAGGATATCAAGGACAAGGGCTACTACTATGCCCAGTACAGCGACATCACCGTGGAATGCTACGACCCTCCCAAGGACACCGACAAGAGCGGCAACAAATCCTACGTCCTGACCAACAAGGACGGTCTCGACAGCTCGATCAAGATCACCAACAACGACACCGTCCTCGCTTCCTTCGGCGCTACCGGACTCGACCCGGATGTCAAGCCCAGCAAGTCTGGATCCTCCAGCAGCAGCTCGGCTACCGGCAACACGGTCCCCGAGAACCGGGGTGGCTCTGGAAACGAGCCGGGCAACGCGAACAGCACGTCCACTGACAGCGGTAGCTCCGACAACTCGAGCGGCGGCTCTGGATTCAGCCAGGGTGGCGATGACGACAGCAGTAGCAGCAGCGACTCGAACGGCGCATCCTCGCCGAACGAGCGCGTCCTGCGCAGCTCGTTGTTTGCTGTTCTGGTGGCCGTTGTGGTGCTGGTTACTCTGTGAACATATTGATTTCTTTTCTTTTCTTTTTTTTTTTTTTTGCTTCATTCTGTTTGCAACATTCTTCTATTCCCTCCTTCCGCCGCTCCCCTATCTTACTTTCCCTCACCTCCCACTTCGGGGATGCTTTTACGTACTACCTACCTTCTACCGCATGGCTCTGGTTTGATGTAATGTCTACCAGTTAAGCATTATTCGATTCTGATTGGATGTCTTGATGTTATTCTTATGATTTTATTCTTTTTTCTGAATTTTTTCTGATTTCATTTGGCGCATGGAATACAATGCGCTTGCTTGGCTTAGAAAAACGGAGCCTTTCTGCCTGTCTACTACCCTTACTTACCTGTCTACCTCTTACCTACTTCTTACCTCTTAATACCCTTCCTTCCTTCCTTCCTTGTCTTCTTCGGATGTGGTGTGATTGATTATTAATCGACATGGACTGCTTGCTTGCATGTCATGTCGATTTGTTGGTTATTGAATCTGCATCTGTGGTGTTATGAGTCTAATACCCTTCTTCTTTCTTCTTCATTTCTGAGTGAATGATTTATTTGCTGTGTGTTTGTATTTTTCTGTATGTATACTAGAATTTGTCGTTTGGTTGCTAATCAGAGATTCCATGTTTCGTGGATTTTTGTACTGAAGTGTAACAGTGACAATGAGTAGTAGATGGTTGATTGCATCGAGCAAATCGTAGATGTTAGACGTTGCGTTTGAATAGGTAGGTTTGCCCTGCCTACCGATTCACTTACCCATAGTTACTCAAACGCATTATCTCATACAATCCCCCTCTACCTACCTACTCTACAACATCTCAAGCTACCACCCAGTACCGATTCTTCCGCGCCGTGCTGCGCGAACTCCAGCGCATCAATACCGATCCGGCGGCGGTCGCTGCCGCGTCGCAGTATTCGCCGCAGTTCGATCCGCCGGATTGTGTGCCCGATTGGGGCAAGGAATGTCTTGTTTGGAAAAGGGGTGTGTGTGTGTGTGTGTGTGAGGTGTTCTTCTTCTTCTTCTGGCTCTGGGGTCTGAGGGTTCAGGGGCTGGGTCTAGTTCTCGTTCTGGTGCCGGATGAAAATGAGCTTTTAAGAGGGTTGGGTTGGTATGTACAAGGGGATAATAGATAGATAGGTTGTATGAGATGTGAGATATGAGTGATGATTAATGAGTGATGATGAGTATGGGAGAAAAAGGAATGGAGCTTTGTCTCTTCTTCTTTCACTTCCCCTTTTCTTTTCTGTTCTTTCTTGATGGGCTTTATTAGAGGAATGAGATTAGTTGGGAAGAAAGAGGTGCTTCCGGCTTGAAATCAAGGAGGATTACATATCCCTGAAGATCTGCCCGATCTCTACAGATGAGCCATAGATGAATGGGATAGATATTGATTATATCCCATCGTGATCAATTTGTTTCATACATATATCACCATCAGCCAAGTCTAAACGCCACACGCCGATATCAATACTCTATATCACATCAAAAGTCAACTCAACTCAATGTAACTCAACACACCATAGCAAATCTATAATCAGTGAGCTTCGCCACAAGAGCACCCCGAATCCGCCTGCACGGACCGCTTCCGGTAATCGCCATGATATGTATCAAGTCCCTCAGTACGAACATCTTCACCCAGGGGATCGCCGAGCCAGGCGAGCGAGGAACCCTCAGACTTGGTCTCGTCGAGAGAGGACACTGCGCCCGCACGAAGTTTCTCCGTGACGTGTTTCAGGTCGAGATCGAGGTAGTCGGCTAGGAACGAACCGACTTCGGTGTTTTCGTGATTGCCGACGAGCGGCCAGGCGTCTTGGGTGGAGGAGGCGTAGATGTTAACATCGACGGCTGGATTTGGTTAGTATGATGATACAGTGATGCAAAATAGACGGGCAAGGGGAGAATACCTGAATGACCATGCGTGGACCAGCCGATCTGCGCCCGTCGACTGATGATGTCCGCAAATACGTATTGCGAGTCATACGGGGAGTTCGGGTCAAGTAGAAGGTCGATTTCTTCTTTCGAAGCGTCGGTGACACCCAGCGTCTTCTCCAAAAGATCGCGCGTGAATTTGCGATGCTTCGAGTTGTCGGACTCTTGAGAAAGATACTCCTTGAGTTTCTGGTTGGCGTACTCCGACGAGTGGCTGGCGTTCGCTAGAACCCCTGGAAGCCATAGGTATTCCGGATACGACGCGTGAAGCTGTCGCGCCGCGGCCAAACCGCCGGTCTCGTGGTCCGACGTGCTGACTACCACTCCCGGGGTCTCATCTCGCTCGAGGAACTCCAACACGGCAGCGAACGCCTTGTCGTAGGCGAGAACCTCGTGGACCTGCGCGGCCGGGTCGTTGCCGTGTCCGGCGTGGTCGATGCGAGATCCCTCGATCATCAGGAAAAATCCATGCTCACTGTCGGCGGTCGCGGCGCTGAGGGTCTTGAGCGCGGTGCGGGCCATCTCCTCCAGAGAGGGATACACCTCGTTCTGGCTGCGACGGTCGATCTCAAACGGGATGTCCTTCTCGGCGAAGAGTCCGAGGAGGGGGAGTTTGGCATCCGCACCCCCGTGTAACGAGTCGAAGCCTTTCCGATCATTGATATATTGGAATCCGTTCTCCTGCGCGACACCTACCAAGTCCCGGTCGTCCCCGCGACAGCTACCCTCGGTGGAGTTGGGCAGGAAGTGGCACCGGCCACCACCCAGCATGAGATCCACCACACGTCCAAACGGGTGTTCGCCGATTTCCTGCTCAGCGATCCGATCCTCGTATTGTCTCATGTTCACGTGCGAGGCAAAGCAAGCCGGAGTCGCGTCAGTGATGCGGGTCGTCACCACAAGGCCGGTCTTGTAACCCTCCAGCGAAGCGGCCTCGAGGACCGTGCCGCAGGGTGTATGGTCTGGCAGCACAGATATAGCCCCATTATAGCTCTTGAACGCGCACGAGAAAGCCGTAGCGCCGGCCGCCGAGTCAGTCACCAGACTGGAGCTAGACCTCGTCCGCGACGTGCCCACGATATGTCGATCCAAGAGGAGTGTCTCGTCAACAGGCAATCCTTCGGTATACTGTCTGAAATTCCGGGTCATGGTGAGACTGGTCGGACCCATTCCGTCGGAGACCATGAAGATCAAATTGCGCTTCCCGCTCGGCTTCCCCCCGGGGCCCCAGGGCTGCTTGGAGTCAGCGCGGCTGCGGCTGGTCTCATGCTGGAAGACCACGGCGAGAACCACGACGGCAATGGTGGCGATCAAGGCCCAGGTGAACAGGCCGACTTCTTTCCAGAACGCCCACCGGCTTTGCTGCTGGTCCCGGCGTGTGCGTTCCCCAGTCAGTAGGGCGTCTTCCTCCTCGGCATTCCGGATGGAAGAGCGGTCGGAGGAGGGCCGCGGGGCCAAAAGGGGCTCATCGCGCGCCATGGCTGGGAAGGGTCTCTTCAAAAAGAGACGGCGATGAAGAAGAGGGACGAAACGTGAACAAAGACAAGGAAATGAGAGGATTTGTCATGAAGGGGAGAGGGAAGATGACGGGGACAGGAGAAGTCAAGGTTGTTGCTGCTTTGGGTGTGGCTTGGCACGGAGGCACCTGATACGTCACGTTTCACCGCCAAGACCTGATTTACAGACAGCAGAGCAGCTCTTCATTTTTAGAATGAATTAATTGAGTCGAGTTATTCAAAGTATAGTACATAAAATAAAGTACATAGGCGTATATCCAGATTACCGCCCCTTCCACCCGATCGGAATCATAGCGGCCGCGATCTCCGACACACCGCGCTCTGTAGCCAGCAGATTGAACTGCGCCGCGGCATTCCTAGTATCCACTATCTCAACACGAAGACCCAGCGAATTGATCTGTCTTCTCGTCTCGGGAGAAAGAGGAAGCACGGAAGCGCCCGTGCCCAGAATTAGCAGATCTGAACGTAGACCAGCACATTAGCCCGACAGCACTTGCAAGCAGCACCGAAGGAAAAGAAGAAAGCGACATACCCGGACGAGGCCACACCAGCCCCAGAATCCCCCAAACCTGCTCGTCGACCTCAAACTGCCCCTTCCGATTCGTCATATCGGCTTTGCTCCCGCCCGTGACCTTCCACGGGTTCCATGCGAACGCCTCGCCTCCGACCAGCAGCACCCCGGAGCCGCCTCGTACACGGAGCCCGTTGTTCAAGTGAAATCCGTTGTCCAGACAGGCGTCCACGGCGGTGGTCGGCGCCGGGATATCACCTAGGACATTGAGCGCGGCAAAGTCGGTCTGCGTGTCTTCCTTCGACTCGGGGCCGCGGTCATGGTTGGCTGGCCGTTGGGAGTGGGAGCGAGGGATCATGCGGGTCGGTCGGGCATAGTCGCTGTTGTTGCGACGGAGCTGGGTGAGTGGGGAGGGAGCAAGAGGTCGTGAAAGGCTGGCGCAGATTCTGGCCGTGTTGGTGGTTGCGATGGAGGAGCGCAAGGCTCGGAGGAGCTGGGGGGATGGAGGGTGCATTGTCACGCGAGTGAATAGGTATGGATTTGGATTGGTGAGCAGAAAGGGTGATAGTCTTCTGTGTTCGAGCGATAGGATCTTGAAGCACAATAACTGTAGGCAAGGATCGTCTGCGTTGACGTCGAAGTGATGGCGGAGGAGCGGCGAAGCTAATGGCAGACAATGCCTGGAACTCAGGCAGATTACACTAGTCGTGACCCAATCAGAAGTTGCATAATGCTAACACAAAAGTTGAGCAAGCTAGTAATGCAAACTTTTCAGTCTTTTCTTCAACAATTCCTCGATGGTCTAACGGTCATGATTTCCGCTTGTCACTCAACAGAGAACGAGCGCGGGAGACCTGGGTTCGACTCCCAGTCGGGGAGATTTCTTTTTTTTGTTTTTATTTTGCTCTCTCGTAGAAAAAGACAATAAATACATAGTTTATTATTCTTCTACCCTCCTTGCACTCTCCCTGTAGTAACTAACTATTTCACGTTGGCATGAACTATCCAGTCGAAGCCCAGAAATCTCACGTTTGTATTAAGGTATACTATAGACGACCGTCATCAACATCACGCGCAATGGTCTAGAACTTTATTCACGCATCCACCAGATCAACCTGGCGCCTCCTCGCCGCCGGGCTTCGTATGAATCGACAACAAATGAGTGTCGTGCAGTCACTCAAAACGCCGTATGGAAGAGAAACTAGTATAAAAAGGAAATAATGAAAAGAAAAGAGAAAGAACAAAAAGAGGTAATGGCCCCGAATGTTCGTTCAAAAAACAGAAACCCGAGAATGGTATCGCACCCACTCGTTCTAAGCTCTCCTCTTTATAAATGAAGATGAATCAGAATGATATTATCAACCTTGTCTAGAAAAGGGAAAGGAAATGAAAGGTGGTATTTTCACCCCTTCCGACTGTCGTCCGCCAGCTTGCTGGAAGAATATCCGTGAGACTGTCGAGCATGGATGTTGCCATTTCGGTCCTCGTCAGATTGACTTGAGCTGTCATCTCCCATGGTGCCGGTGGTGGACGCACTCCGCAAGCGTTGCGCACGGTCTTGAAGCACCTGCGCCTCTGCAGCGGCCCTTTGTGCCCGGATCTGCTTCCGCCACATGCTCGCGTACCGGCCTTTCAGAGCTAGCAATTGGTCGTGTGTACCCTTCTCAGCCACCTTGCCCTCATGCAATACCAGAATCTGATCGGCAGTAGTGATAGTGCTCAGTCGATGAGCGATGACAAGCATGGTACGACCGCGAGAGAGCGTAGATAACGCCCCTTGGATATGCTCCTCCGTCTCCGTGTCCAGAGCGGCGGTCGCTTCATCCAAAAGAATAATGCGAGGGTTCTTGAGGATGGTGCGGGCAATGGCCACTCGCTGCTTTTCACCTCCGCTGAGCCGTAGACCACGCTCACCCACCTTGGTGCTATATCCGTCGGGGAATGACATGATCTTGTCGTGGATGCTGGCAGCCCGGCAAGCATCGTAAACCTCTTCGTTCGAGACGTCTTGGTTGGCATATTTTAGATTGTACATCAATGTCTCGTTGAAAAGTACAGTATCCTGCGGTACGACGCCGATGTGCTTCCGGAGCGAGTCTATCGTGGTATCTTTGACGTCCTGGCCATCAATTCGAATGCGGCCGTTTTCAGCATTATAGAACCGGAAAAGCAGTCGGAACACCGTCGACTTTCCACCACCAGATTCACCAACCAGGGCAGTCGTCGTTCCGGGTTCACAGTGGAAGGTCAGCCCGTTCAGGGCTGGCTTTCGCGTATCGTAGGAAAATTCAACATTCTCAAACGTGATGTCGCCTTTGCATTTAGGCAAGGGTGTAGCTTCGGGCGTATCGACAACCGTGGGCTGCTCCCTGAACAACTCCAACAGACGCTCGGAGTTGATCAGGGCGGACTGAATGGAGCGGTAGAAAGTACCAAAAAAGTTCAGCGGCCCCTGCAGCTGGGCCATGTACGTCAGAAGAGAAACGAACTGGCCAACATTTCGCTGTCCAAGCGAGACTTGATATGCGGCGATGAAGCATGCAATGAGCAGACCAAGCATGAAAACAGTATTCTGCGATGTGTTCATGAGATTCAACGAGAACAAGACATGGTATTCGGCTCTTTGAAAGTCGGACACGGCACCGCGATACCGACTAAACTCGTAATCTTCAGCATTGAAGTATTTGACGGTCTCGTAGGACACCATTGAGTCGTTCCTGTCTCAGTGTTAGTGACGCATGACATGAAGGGAAAGTCTTGGCACAGCTCACTTCACGGCATCCTCTTGCCTACCCGCGTTCACCATCTGCCGGCGGATTTCCGCTCGCCATTGCGCCATGCGCACGGTGACATAGAGATAGCAAAAAGTAACGATAGTAACCACCAGCGCGTAGTAAGCATCGAAGGCAATGAGCATGTATACGATGGCAACGCAGAGGTCGATTAACATAGGTACGACTTGGAACGTTACTTGCTCCAGGAACGTATTGATGGAGCTACCTTTACTCAGTGCGGAGAGAACTTCGCCCGTCTTCTTGCCCAGATGAAAATCGAGGCTGAGCCCGTGCACGTGCTCGAACGCCGCAGTCGACAGTTCCATATAAGAATACTGGCTCACAGGAATCCAAAGACTGGAGCGCAACGATCCAATGAGTCCCTGGTTGCCCTGCAACCAGCGGTAGAGAATATACATACAGATCTCAAACCACGGGACCCGAAATTCATCGCCATCTTTGGACAATGCGTTGGTGATGACCTCAACCTGGTAGGGGACTAGAACATTCACGACACGCTGTAGGATAATCAATAAGAAGCAGACCACCACGACCCCTTGTAGACGACGGGACTTTGATGGCCAGAGATACGGGAAGAATAGAGAATAACCGCTCAGATACTCCCACCAGCTTGTGGAAGGAACGGTTGTGGGCCGAACCCATGGATCCGCGGCAGGTTTCGAGGGCTGTAGGGAGCCGTAGCCATTTCCGTTTCCGTTCTCCGCGTGCGCAGGGTCGAGCAATCCCGTAGATTCCGTGGCACCGTCGGCATGCCCTCGAGGCTTCTGTACACTGGTCTTGACGTTCATCGTTTTGATCAAGTAGGTAGCAACCAAGATCGCGAGAACCAATATTCTGACGCAATTCGATGCAGCCTCCATCGACTCCCATGCCGTCATGCCTTTACGCAATCGGCCGCCCACGGGATTTCCTACAATGGGCTCGTGATGAACATCCGCATGAATCGAAAGGGAGACGCCCAAGATAGCCATTTCAATAGGAACCGCAATTGACCACGGGATGAATTGCGCAAACGTTGGGGAGGGGTTTGTATCCAGTAACGAGACTAAGATGATCGCGTAGCCAAAGAAGGACCCTACAATATAGATCTGCAAGAAACAAGTTAGCGCGACCAATTTCAAATGTGAAGGGCAAACGAAACCAGCGGTAACCGGGGCTCGTGTACAACAGGACAAGGATTCAAGGGAGGGGGAGCAAGAAACTCACCACTACAGATTGGCCACACCACCATTGCTCGGACCTGGCAAGCATAACGTGGGTCACATTGATGGCGGCATCTGCAACCAGCGTCGCCAGTATTACCACCGAGAGCCATTTAAACAAGAGTTTGGCATTTCGCGAAAAGGGATGAACCGGTTTGACGAAGGTTGCCGAGCTCCTTGATCGTTTAGGCAGTGGTCGCCCCCCGGGTCCCATGTACGCGGCCGATGAATTCTTACTGACATTTCTGGCAGTTAAGATGGAATTGGCGATGAACGACGAGACGAACACCAGTAGGAGCAAAATGGGATATCCGATGCGAAGATATTCCAGCAATTCACGGGTGGCGTAATGAGAGCCCATGATGAATGATCCTCCTGCAGGGTCCAAAAGATTAGAAGACCATCAAGATATTTCCATGACACGCCGACCGCGTTCTTCCGTCTGAGATCGAGGCCGATGAATTCCCGACGATGTATATCAAGGAGGCGGACGAGCTCGAATCGGAAACGACTGGAAGGTGACAATGGCGAAAAAAGCACCCGTCGATCGAGGGAGGGCCGAGTGTTGGTGATTTTGTAGAAGGGATCGACAGACACGTGGGACAGGATTCTCTTGCTTGCTTTTCGAACTCAGCAGCGTGATAAGATAGGTTCTAGAGTAAATGAGGTGTGAAAGAACGAATGAAAATATCAAGAAGGGATTTTTTTGGAGAAGAAAAAAAAAGGGTAAAAAAAGCAGACAGAAAATGTAAAAAAAAAAAAAGCACACAGGTCAGAAGAAAAGAAACTTTTTTTCTAGAATAAGTACAAAAGAAGAAGAATACGCGTGAATTAACTAAAAAAAAAAAAAAAAAAAAAGGCTATATGAGGAGGGAAAGTCAAAACAAGGTCGAGGGAATTGCACACCCAAGAAAGACGGGGAAGTATTAAATGAGTAAAGGAGAAGAAAGAAAGGATGAGGGAAAGAGGACGAGAGGTGGGGAGAAGAGAGATAAGAGGAGGCAAAAGAGAAGAAGAGGAAAAAAGAAAGGAAGAAAGATAGAGAGAGAGGAAGAGGCAGAAGAAAAGAAGAGAAAGAGAGGAAGAGAGACACGAGAGGAAATGATCGTTGGGAAATACAAATGGCAACTGACTTGCTTGAATAGACGGTCGAGCAAGAATGACGGTGTGAAGCCGGAAACTACCCAGACCGGACTAGCTGACCCATAAGTTGCTAAGCTTGGGTGGCTCTTGGAGGCGAAAAGGTCGAAGGTGGTAAGGTAAACTTAACTTTGGGGTGGGAGGGAAAATAAAATTAAATATGAAAAAAAAAAAAAAATAAATAAAATAAAATAAAAACCGGATCTTTCAAAATATCCACCCTTAACGGCTGGGGTCATATTTTTATTTATGTTGATTATCCCTAAGAGGATTTCTCGACGACGATTCATTCGTCTCTCGTCCCTCGCCTCAAACTATGGAGAATGGAGATGCAAATCGGAGGTTTTTTAACGGTTTCTTTTCTTTTTCCTGCTGGGCCTGATATCCTCCACTACGGATTACGGGCAGGTGCCTTGGAAAAGGATCAAACTACGGCCTAGTACAGCGTAGGAGGATAAGTGGTCAATTGTTCGCCCGGGAGTAGGATGTTTATCATGTCTGGACCGGTATTTAATCTATTAAAGACACACCATCGATTTGCTGGTGGCCGGGGGGGTTTATTGGATCGAACGCGAAGAGGTTCGTGCCCAATGAGAACAGGGATTGGAATGGAGGTTCGGCTGGATGCTTGCGGAGTTCTTTTTGGTTCCCATGATAAAAGATGAGATGGTCATGATCTGAACCGCCAGGTCCTGGGAAGGAATCCGAATGGGAAGGTTAGAGCCAAGGGTGGACTCGAGGATTGTGGGGTAAAGTGTAAACGAACTGGAAGCTACAGGGCGCCGGGCCCCTACTCCCGGGGTGGGTGTAGCTGATACATGTACAAGTATGTACAAAGTAGGTCATCTAGATAGTGCTTGTGTAACATCTGACACCAAAGGACTGGGGAGAGGGGAAAACAAATTGAATAAAAGTCAAGCAAAACGGAGAGAGAAAAAAAGGCGCACACACATCAAATGAATGGAGGTCACCAGTCCGTAAGTACCTACCTACCTACCTATGGTGTAGGAGTACGTACATACATACCGTAATTAGGCAGGGGGGAGGGGGGAAAAGGATTTTTGCAGGGCGTGACAGATCAAGATGGTTGGATGGATCGGAGCTTCTACCCACTTGATAGTAGTTGATAGCGACCTTACCGATCGTTTGATAGAGGTGTCAATCCATCCCGGTCTGATTGGATTGTGACGACTCCTCCGTACATGGTCTGAGCTGCACTGCATGGATCACTCGGGTGGGATGAGGCATGACTGGATCCCCGGCCGACAGGGATGTCCAACGCGGTTTAGTCGCATTTCCGATGCAAAGAGATCAGAGACAGATCATCTTGGTTATTTCCCATAGACCAGAGGCCATATGGATATGACCTAATGCACATGATACTATACCTCCTATGGAGTACATATGTACACAGATGTAGGTAGGTCTAACTCTACGCAGTGCACCGTAGTAATATCCCCGATCCCTCTCTTGTTTGCATGAAGAATTCAATCTTTCTGATCCATCAAACCTGTCCATTCCGACTGCCTCGTCTGGGCCCTTCTGGAGTCGCAGGGATTACTCTTAGCGTCATGCGTAGGTGGCTGGAGGTGAGCTCGCGGTCAGGGGCAGGGTCATTGCTCATTCTTCAATAATATCTCAGACCCCGTCGATACTAGCGACGAGTATAATGATGCTCCGAACCCTACGCAGCCAGCCAGAGCTTGGAGCTTGGATGCCCTAGGAGGGGACCATTCAGCCGTCATCGTCCACCCTCCCCCCCCCCCCCCCCCCCCCCCCCCCCC
>JANFQY010000046.1:0-158017 GCA_025592935.1 Aspergillus ostianus | reverse complement strand
TCTCTCTCTCTCTCTCTCTCTCTCTCTCTTCCCAACCTCCCTCTCTCCCTTTCCCCCGTCATTTGCTGACAGTACGCCTTTGTGGTTATGTAGACGACGGTCAATCGAACCAGGGAGCCCCGTTCGTTTTCTTTAGATTCGAGAAAAATAAGAATCTCTATTGCTGCGATGATTGGGATCGAAGTTGTGATACAGCTGAAGCGTCCTGCATCGGAGGCGAGGAACCTTTCGAAATACCTCAGGGAAAAGTGATACTCGGTGTAGCAGCGCTCGAGAACGTCACCCTGAGCGACTGGGATAATTACAACACAGGGAGACTGAGCGCCTCCGAGATCTCGAAAGAAGACGAGAATTCCGACTCCGGGAAAGACTCCGGAAAGGAAACAGCTATCGGCGCAGGCGTGGGTATTTCGCTGGGCGTGGTCATGCTGGCTTTGCTGGCGTGGGCGCTCTGGCTGCTGAGACAGAATAGGAATCTGAAGAAGGCTCAGGGTCCAGAGCAAGGCAGGGGCCAGTTCCACAGCCAGGTGGGATATGGAGACCATCCGGGCATGATGGCGTCTTCAGGCGGACATATGCCTATGAGCCCCGGGCCTGAGACACAGGGACGATATAGCAATCGTGTGGAGCAGCTGGAGATGAATGAGAACCCAAGTGAACTTGCAGGGAAGCCCAAGTACAGCCCTTAGGCTAACCTTTGGCGTTGAGATGTTCTAGTCATGTATGTATAACGCAGCGGTGGTTTATACTAACATGTATTCTGTTGCAACACGTTGTTCGAAGGATTTTGGTGGACAATGAACGTGCTCCTGGATTGCCGGACTGTGTGGGCCTGCCTGTCAATATCTTTGGCTGTGGCCGACTTGAAAGTAATATTTGCCTCTGCTCATAAATATTTGGTGGAAGCTTAGATGTCTGAGGCTGCAATCTGCCGGTTGCTTATCCCCTCCATGGCTATTTCATATGTAATCTATGGCCTTCTAGGTTATCTTCTCTAGTTGAATCAATCTAATTAACATATTTGATCATTCACGGTGACCTGTTCCATCTGTACTTCTCCGTAAACGTTTTAGTATTTAGTATGTGCACGGCTTTGCGAAGGATTTCCAGTAGTAATAAACTACCCCGTATAACTCCAAATAATCTCCTACCTTTCCTTCCTTAACCAATACTTTCCCTAATTATTAATAACTACAGTAACTGTAACAGGCAACCCATCCCGATCCCCAGTCCACCTGTCATTTAAGACAGTCCCCTCCAGAGCCTCGTTCATATCTTAATTTGACTAGCTCTGAATCCCATGCCCCTGTCGACCAATGATACCGGGCTCTCTATATTCAGCTCGCTCCACTTTTCCCTCAGCCTAATCTCCTTCCTGAACCCACCCGCCTTCGTCTCCACTCATAAATTGATTAGATGTCCATGACTCGTCAAAGGAGGAGAGCTAAATTGCTAAACTCGCCCCGGGTTTTGCCAAGGAAGCGTCGGGCCCTGCCCTGGATTTTTTGGCGCAATACGAGTCGGGGATCGTCCGGTTGTTGAAACTGGGAATTTGTTTGGAGTGGTTTATTTGGCGAGGGTATTCTTGGGCTTGAAGGGTTAGGGAGGATTCAGCATCGAGTTTTGGGGGCTGGGGATTAGCAATGAGATGATTCAATGTCTAATGAGTAACTATATGTGTATGTTGTTGTGTAATGAGTGGTGAAATGTAGGCATTCAGGGGTGATACGAACCCGCTAGGGACGGATTAGGTTAATATCTCGAGGGTAGGGCGATCCTTGTCTGTTTGTGTGAGGGGAACATCGGCGATCTGAGGGCAGTGGTTTAGAATGTTGGATACCCCCGTAGGTGAAGTCTACTTTGTACGGAGTACAGAATTTTGGGTACAGGCATTGTTGTTCTTGTTAAAAGCCGCGAGACATGGAGATCATTTCTGGAGGCTTCGAAGTTCTTCCTACGGAGTAGGAGTAGCTACTCCGTAAACTCCGTAAATCAATATGAATATCATCAAGAAAAAACTCAGCCCATCACCAGACGCAGACACCCACGCGGAAACCCTAGCGTACGAGACAGCAAAAGAATTGACCCCAGGGATCAACACCACTACCTCCTTTGATCCAATTAGGTCCCCAACCTCATATAACAATCATGACCCATGCGGATCTTGAATCCACTCACACCGAACGCCTCGTATGGCGGGTTATTCTCTTGTATCCTGTTCAGCCTAGTGTCGTGGTCAAGAGTCTACTGTGAGCACTGAGCACTTCTAGTTTCTTGGGAAGGAAAATTAAAACCCAGCCCCCACCCGCAAATTTCCCCTTCTTTCCTTGTACTTTGTCAGTCCATTCTTGCGTGCTAGTTCTGTTGGCTTATTTCTGATTCTACGCCTCCTGAGATCAAGCTGTTGGGTCGACTTCCTGCGACCGACCGATCGCCCACTAACCCCTGCAAATATCGGTTCACGCTCTTCGGACCATAACGGATGTTGGAAACCGAAATCGACATCGATATCGAAATTGGAGTCTGGGAATTATGCGGTGGTCAACGCTCCTGACGCTCGCCTTTCAGGGGCTCCTCGTGTCGCCAAGCATAGCGGATGATCGCATATGTCGATTTCCCAGCGGGACAGCAACCGATGACGTACCGTGTACCTCGGACGATAATACCTTCTGCTGTGCGCCTGGATCGATATGTATGGATAACGGCTACTGCTATAGCCTTACGGTACAGCCGTTTATGCTGTCGAGAGGCACCTGCACGGATCGGAATTGGGGGAAGAGCTGTCCGCAGCTGTGTACAGGAGGTACGCCCTATTATCTCGCATTTGTTGCTATCTCGCATACACCTGGATTATTATTCCTTTTAGTTCTCTCCGGGATAGTATGTCTGTTGCTGACGATCAACCTGCGTGCTTCCAGACAACAACGACTTAGACCGCGGCTCCGTTATCGTTTTCCTAGAGGACGGTGACGGCGACAACTCATCCAAATACTGCTGCGACGCCCTGGAGTGGAACTCCGACGACAACGTCATGGGGTGCGTCGCAGGGGCCGACCCAATCACACTAGAGGCCGGAAAGGCCATGATCGGCGCCGCAGCCCTCCAGGGCCTCACGCTCATCGACAAGGACGACTACAACGCCGACGGCATAAACGTCTCGCAGATAAACAGCACGACCGAGTCGAACGGAAACGGCACGACAACGACAGGCTCGAACCCGACGCCGACCGCTTGCGTGAATGCAACCACTCTCCCGGGGACCAGCGATGGCAGCGATAACGACAACTCCGGCAAAGAGACGGCTATCGGAGCAGGCGTGGGGGTTCCGCTAGGCGTGATCGCGCTGGCATCGCTGGTGTGGGCGTTCTGGCTGCAGAAACAGAATCGGGAGCTGAAGAAGGCTGCTCAGGCGCAGGGACAGTTCCAGGGTCAGATGGGGTATGGGGGCCAGTCCGGGATGATGATGTCTTCGAGCGGATATATGAGCCACGGACCGGTCAACTCAGGGCATCATGGTCATTTTGTTGAATTGGGGGAGATGGAAGGGGGCCCGACAGAATTGTCGGCGACGGCGAAGCATGGCCCTTAGGGCTTTATGTTGGTGTTATGATTTTGAGGTGCTCTTTTTGCTGTTTATCAAGCGAAGCGGTGGTTTTGGTTTAATGTATATTTGTTTTAATGTTATAATAGATAGAGGTCCTTCGGGGTTTAACTGAGGATGTTCAGGATTTTGATCACACTGATCGAGTTGACTTTTATGCATAATTAACAATACTACATTATCAGGCCAACTGATTAACCATGTCAAGGTGCGGGCTTGTCAGGATCCTGACAGAGAACAAGGATCGCTAGCGGACAGCCTACTATATAGTACGTTGACTGAATGACCGTTTGGTCATTCATTGTGCCTTTTTGGTATGTAGTGCAGTGGCAAAATCAACGGACCAGTGTCTTACAGTATAGATCCGTTTTCTTCTGCCACGTTATAATATTATAGGAATCTAAATATGTTTATGTCCCATAGATAAAGAATGGTTTTAAAACCGGAAATCTCACGAGCCCCAGAACCGCTTAGGATGCTCGACCCTCACTAATTGCGATGTATGTTCCTAAATCACCGTGTTCACCTTTCATAGAGATATAAGATATAAGTAGCTCTCAACACTACCTTCAGAGTGAAAGAAAAGGGCAAATATAGAGAATTACCAGTTGTTAAACGCCGTGGAGTGTATGAGCGACCGCACAATATCCAACATTGCTAGGAAATTTCTATCATCTTAAAAAAGTCCCCGGCAAGGAGTGTTCATGTAATTCTGGAATCAAAATAGCAATGGATGCACAGTCTGAGTACGGTACACTGATCTCCTCATCCAGCCTTTGCCAAGTGAAGCTGTAGGAATGGACCTTCCTATTTCTTAATCTCGACTCACTCAACTCAGTTGTCATATTAGCTACATGTTCAAAACGGGTGTTTATGGAATGTCGTAGCATATGCCCAGCCCATTCATAGGGTTACTTCGACACCGCAGTCTTCACATCGCTTTTAGCTTGATCTGCACTTTGGGCTTCATCTGCCACCTGCTGTTTTCCCTTGGCTGATGTCTCATCTAGTTCACCTTTTTAACCACAAAATGAGTATTATAAAACATACCAGAGGAAATTCCAAGGGGGGACCTTTGAGACCTACCACCACGGGAGTCTGTTGAAAAAATCATATGTTAGCATTTAGTAAAGTAGATGCAGAAATAATTGTGCCATGCCTTGTTGAAAAACCTTTCCAAATGCCTCCTTACCCTGACCTTTTGAATATTCGAGGTCTGCCTTTATTCTGTCTCCTGCGTGCTCCATTTTCTTTACTATAATTCCAATTAGTTGCTGACCCTGAGCATAGGAACTAGATAGGCATGGCATACATGGCTAAGGGGCGTATACTCTTTTAGATTTAGTAAAAGTATAGTACCGAGACTGTCGTGCGGTGCTTTTATGAAAGATAAGAAAGAAATTAGATATTAGGTGTTGTAGATAAGGCGAAATGTAGGTTTATATAGACCGATATTTTCCTTCACTGCCGTCTTTTCTCTTTCCGCTTGCGGAAGTCATTTATCTTAATTAATTGGCTTACCTTAGATAAGTAAACGCAATGATGACACCTACACAGGGTGTCATTGAAAGCTTGGTAAAGTAGCACTCCATCGATCTAGAACCGTGGCGGTACTGTTTATAGGATGTTAGTGAGTCTATTTCATCATAATTGGAGATAGACTTGTAAATGACCTGCGTTAACAAACCATGACGTTGTATTGCATTGAGTCGGGTTGGGCTCAGCGTTCATGAACCCTGGCCCAATATAACATTACCACGCATATGCAATAGAGTAACACATTGTCATGTTCATCATCCAGTACTTGTGGCAAACTTTATTAGACTTGGCAATTTAGGACCGCAAATCCGTAACCGCACTGAACCGGCAGAGGTGCGGTTTCGGTCCCTAGGAGCAGAATCCGTTTTAAGACCGTCTTTGCTTCCCCCCCTTTTTTTTGGGAATAGATTAGTAAAAGATATTAGAAAATAATAGACCTCCAAATGTAGATGTCATAATACGTACTTGTCAAGGGTAGACTGTTGAATTACATTAAAATATGATGAATGGTTAGAAGGGAAATTGACCGGGGTACTTGCTTGCATTACCTACGCAACTAAGATAGGGCGGGCAGTAGTTCCTCTAGGGATTGACGGATTTTGCAACCTGGTTCGGAGGCTCCATAGAGAGATAAAATGGAGGGCTCCTATTATCGGAAATTCCTGATAGCTGAAGCATACATATATACATTTCGACCTCTACCACCAGCTGGTCTCCCTGAGTCTCTCTGATATCGTCCGAGTATTCCAGTAGAGTTAATTTAAATCTTTCAGGGATCTTCCATTGCAGACTTGAGCAATCATATTAAAGTCTATATTTTGTTCGCTCAAAGTAAAGCTAGCCCGCAATAGGCAATGGGTTCCAAACAGATCTATCGGTCTTTAATGACCGTCTTGCTCAAGTAAATACAGGCGAGTAGTGTTTTCACTGGCTACCGAAGATACTCTTCGAACATGCGCTACCCCGGTTCATGTTTTATATAGCTATTGTACTTGGAGCCTTCGAAAAAAGGATCGGTACTGGACATCAAGAGTTGGGTGTTTATAACCAGGTAATTACTTTTTCCGGTTGCTAAATACCTAGGTAACCAAGATCACCCTAGAGTAATGGTTACTTAGTCCCAGTTTAGTCCTGATGTAGTTAGCAGATCACGTGACTCACAGTGGATCTTGCTCCTTCACCCAAGAGGCACACGTGACAACCTCGCCACGTGAGGGAGACCGGGGTGACACAGTTAGTCGCTGCCTGTTACTCTCGGTCTACTTGCCTCGCCATCCTTCCATATTTCTCGGGTTTTGACCGGGGATCCTTTTCTTGACATGGCCATCAATCTTACTCTTCTCCGTTCTCTTCCATAAGAGTAATTGATCGGGCCGCAAGCTTATCTCAACTGCATGGCTCTCGTAGTGCATTGCCCCAATAATTGGTCTTGCGTGGGGAATGATTCGCATTGTATGGAGAGGCTAGCAGCCAGCTCGACATTAGCTTCTCTATGAATAGCGCCTTCGAACATCTACATGTGAAAATCTAACTCTTACTGGATAACAGTATCAAAATGGTCTACGGCGGGAAACCAAGCACGGGGTGTCAGACCTGTCGACAGAGGCACATTAAGGTATGTGTCTCGGTGCCTTATAATTACAATAGACTAATTGGCTGTAGTGCGATGAAGCTCGTCCTCATTGTAAAGCATGCGTCCGAACAGGTCGCTTCTGTCCGGGGTACCCGCATCCTCTTGATGTCATGCTGAGAGACAGGACTGCATTCCAGCGGAAGAAAAGGGCCGTTCCAAGCAACAAGCAGACACAAGTTGCCAAAAAGGATCAGCCGGAATCGCAAGCACAAGCGTCACAATCATCAGATAGTGTAGCTCTTGCACCTGCCCAGAACATAGATCCTCCAAGTCCTCCCTCTGTGTCTATCAACTTGCCTCCGCAGATTCCCAGCTCTCTATTACTACCCATGGACGATACAGTTTCTTCCATGTTTTTCAATTCATATCTCTTCATACCAAAAGATCCCTTAATTCGGCTAGGGTACATGGAACTTATTCCGGCCTTTTACTTCAACGCCTCGCTTGACTCACCTTTACGCCTTGCGGTACAGGCGGTATCGTACTTTTCCGTGGCGGCTTGGACAGGCCAGCGATCGTTGCTTCGTACTGCAGAACAGACCTTTATGAAAGCGGTGTCGCGGACTAGACTCGCCTTGCAAGGTAACATTGACCACCATGTAGAGGAGACACTCATGACAATTCTCCTACTTTCTACTTTTGAGGTAAGCAAGCACGCCAAACTCCTCTTGTCGCATGATCTAAGGGTCGAGTCTAGGAATTTTCTGCTCTCAAGGAAAACAGGGTTACCAATAAAGCCCATCTACATGGTGCAATCGCACTTGTCAACAGCCGACGCGTTGGGCAGCGGAAAACTGCCAACTCCGAAACACTTGCTATGGCAGTTCAAGCACAAATTGTAAGCTGCCTCATATAGATCAACGCTCCTTGTTTCTCACGCCGCTTCAAACAGGTTCGGACTTCTCTAGGCCTAGCGTATCCAATGGCCCAGACGCCCAACATATCTCCACTTCCAATGCCCATGGCACACACCGCATCGGGCCATTTGACCATGGTCACGTCGGAAATTGTGAACCTAAGACAGAGGTGGGATCTCATCTCATCTAATCCCGGAAACTACCAAAAAGATGAACTCAAAAACCTCCTCTCGACAGCAATGGCTCTTGACAACAAAATCTCCGTCTGGAAACACATTCTCCCAGACCGCTGGCATCCCATGCCTGCCACCTTCATCCCCCAATCCGTCCGAGACGCCGGTGTCTTCAACAATCGTTGTGACTGCTACATAGATATCTGGATCGCCTCAACCTGGAACTTTTACAGAGACTCCCGAATCGTCATTCAAAACATCATCCTGAATTGCCTACGTCTCCTTCCCGAACAAAGCTCGCCCCACGAAATACAGGCCCGGGTGGCTTCCATCCAAAAGCTTGCCACAGACATATGCGCAACCGTGCCGTATCTCCTTGGCGACCAAATGATTTCCGTCCAGATGAGCCCGCACAAGGTCGAATACCCCGAAAGTGAGGGTCGCCGAGTCACGTCGGGCCATCAGCAAACCGCGCCCCTCCTCGGTGGCTGGTTTGTCATTTCGTACTTAACTAATCTCTGGTCGCCGGAACTGTGTCTCCAGGCTGAACAGCGGGCTTGGATCCAGAAGCAGATGCTGCGAGTGTTGCGGATATACACGTTTGATACGCTAAGGCCCTGGACCAAGGAGCATTTCAGCTGGAGTCCATGATTGCATACCATTCTTTATATATAGAGAACATATATATGCATGTTGCGATGTCGATATTTGTCCAGAATCTTGGGCAGATACTATTGGACTGTTGTTCTATTCTCTTCTTTATCTATAGTAGGCCTGAGGCACCACGGCAGAAACTATCAGGCTTCAACAAACTGTCGCCTGAGGCATGAGTCACATGACTATCGCAGAACCAATCGATCAGCTTCTCCGCATTTCTGTCTATCTTTAGCACCGGATCAACAGGAACAGTCATACTCGCGCTCGAGCTCGAAGAACTCCATCCAATTCCATTCCATTTTGCTTTTCTTCTGCCTCCCAACAAGAACCACAGAAAGTGATGATATAGACCTCTTCAAAAACCTCCTTCCTCACATCGCACACCTCAAATCACAAACCCCTCAAACCCACCACAAAATCCAACGAAAATGCTCTCCTCACTCTTCAACCGCAACCAACAACAACAACAACCCACCTCCTCTCCTCAAGAGACCTCCTCTTCATCCTCCTCTTTACCAGACCAGCCCCCAAAATCCGACGATGAACCCCTCCCCGAACTCCGCTTCATCAAACCCAACACAAAATACAAGCTCCTCCTCGGTGGTCTCGCCTTCTTCACATTCTCCCTAATAACAACGCGCCGCGCCCTAAACAAGCGGTTCCTCGCGCAGATCCCCCCCTTCTACACGAGTTCTGTACTCCACCGCCCCAACGTCAACGGCGGGATGGAGGCCTTCGAGGCGCTGAATCTGGCGACGCTGAATGTTATCTCGTTTGGCATGGTCGGGAGCGGTGCGGCGATGGTGGCGTTGGATATTAATCGGTTGGAGGATATGCAGCGGTTTGTGAGGCGGGGGTTTAATGTTGATGGCGGGGAGGTGACGAAGACGGATCAGGAGTTGGAGGAGGAGGTGGCGGAGTGGGTGGGAAGTGTGCTGGGGAAGAAGTTTGAGAAGGAGGTTCGGAAGGAGCAGCAGGAAGGGAAGAGTGCTGCTGCTGTGAAAGAAGAGAATTGAAAGGATGGGCTAGTAGATGAGATTGATTCGGATCGGATATTGTGGTTAGACGGGCATTACAATATGCTATGATGCTGTGATTGTGTGATACTGTACATATGGAAATACCCCCCTTTTGTTTGTTTCATAGTTAAAAGAATACGTGAATTGTTGGACTAAAAGATACACATAACCCGCTGTTGTTTTCGTCAAGGAATATTGTACATGCAATTCAAGCCACACTCATCTCTCCATCTGTTCGTAGCGGTCTCGTGCCGTCTGTCTCGTCTTCTCCAGAAATTCGTCGTACCTGTTCCGAGTGTTGCGGCCGGCCTCCTCAGCAGCATCGCCTAGCTTGCTTCCTTGCGCGCCTAATCCCACGCCTTGGGCGTAAACTTCGGTGGCAATGGGTGCTGTCATGCCAGTGCCTTGAGCTCCCAGCCCAGAGCCGGCAGACCATCCCATTTTACTGAGAAGCGAAGCACCCTTAGATGTAGGCTCAGCTGGCGGCTCTTCCTCCGGTGGAGGTGCGCTCTTCTTGGTCGAGGCCTTGGATTGGCCACCAAAGGCCTTGCGACGTTCTCTTGCACGGTCCCGATATTCAGCCGGCTGTGGCACGATTCCATGTTTGATAAGCTTGCCCATGGCCTTGGCAGTCAATTCCTCATTCTGCAGGTTCCCACGGTGTAGTTGACTTAGACGCTCGTGGCGATTGACGTCTGCTGATGACTTGAACTGACGCATACACAGATAACAGCAGTTTCGGTTTGGGTCAGCGTACGATTGAGATGGTGCCGCAATATCAGATGCAGCATCTCCCATTTCTGACCCTTCCCCTTCTTTTTCCTCTGCATCCTTCTTGATCCCGTGTAGCTCGGCGTGTCGATTACTCCAGAATTGCAGGTGCGATGGCATTGCAAGCTTCTTGGCTCCTGCAGTGCTGGCATTCTCGGCCTTTCTCTTTTTTGCCTTATCTGAGTCCTTGCCTATTTTTCCATCAGGCTGGGTTGGCTTTTCGCTTTTGGCCGGTGGTTGGTCCACATCTGCCTCCCCCGACGTCACTGTCAGTTCCGTGGCGTAGGCTTCCTCGTCCCAGTACATCAACTTCAACGAGGGGTTATTAAGAGGGCTGAATGTGAATCGTTCTGTGCTCGCTGTTGGATTGATCACAGGCACGAACACTCCTGCGTGGATATAGCTAACAAGAACCGGTCTTGAAGAGATCGTGAACTTCTCAAAGGAGTTCAGACGTGCCGTGGCAGCTTGGGCATCCTATAATAGAATTAGCTCACAAAATACGGCGTAATCTTCCATACTAGAATACCTGAATAGTGGCAAACTCCGCAAAACCGTAGCGCCAACTCTCGTTCGATCGACGGTCTCTCACCAAAAGAACACGGCGAATTGACCCGTCTCGAGCACCCAGATTGGAATCTCCCGTAGTAGATGCAACCTTTCCACTCTTTTTCTGACCTCCACTTGGCCCCACTGAGGAATTGGCCGGGCGATAGAGCTTTGCGACACCCTTGGCCAGAAGTTCTTCAGTGACCGTAGGTTCCAGCCCTCGGAACAGCAAGAACTGCGAAGGTTGGTTCTCCGGCGCGGCATCATTATCACCATTGTTATTAACCCTGGGAGCAGCTATTCCAGGAGGTCCTGTAGGGCCAGGTTCTGGGCCGTGTTAGTAGCTGCAGTATCTGGACGTTCGAGAGACCTACCAGGACGAGGTGCTTGGCATCGGAAACATTTTTGGCGGGTCGAGTAATTGACAATAGCACACTAAATCGTCAGCTGAGGTTCCACACCAAATCCAGTAGGTGTATGCCAACCATTTTGCAGGTCCAGTCACCCTCGGCTCTAGCACGAGCGCGGTCCTCCCTCTCGCGACTATACGCGATACGGACTTTCGTGCCACGATCATTTGGGCCGGCGTTTGGGCCGTAAAAAATGATGTTCGGATAATTGTTCTCAAAGAAAGCTCGTGAAAAGTTCAGGCTGTGGAAGCGAAGAAAACCCAGCTGGCGCGACAATTCTGCAATCGTGTGAGAGGACGTAAGCAATCAAAGGCACCAACACTCACTTGTCTGGCGATCGCGAATCACTCGCACTTCATCTAGGCCTTCAATATGATAACCGTCGTTCAACTCGTTTGTAATCTGCGCAACACGTCGACCGGAAACGCCCGGCGACATGTACATCTCAGCCTATTGCCACGTTTGTAATTCAAGACAGAGCGTAGTTCTCTAAAGAACAATGCCTACGCCCAAATCTCAAAGAGGGAAAGGAATTGCCGAACATCTTCTTCCACCATATCCAACGGTAACCCATCCATCATGATCTCTCGACTTTCTTGTCCGTGAGGGCGCCCGCGTCGATCGCCTCGGCTGCGACTGCGACTGTAGCTTCGGCTTCGACTGAGGTATCCGGGGGAGCGATATCCTTCTCGGTCGCGATCACGGTAAGCTGGCCTCCCTCGCCGAGGCGGAGGTGACCTCGACGGCCGGCGCCGATAATCATCGCGGTCTCGACTTCGGTATCGGTGTCTGGATTCGGGTCGTTCTCTCGAGTAATCACCCCTCCTGTCGGATGCTGGACCTCGCGGAGGAGAGCGCACGAATTCTTGATTGACACACAATGTTAGTTAGCTGCCATGTCAAGACAAGGAATTTATACGGCGCTTTCAGGGTATTCGCGCCTTGCTGTGATGCGGGGAGGTAATACCGCCAGGCGAGCGTGATCGGGAGGGCGATGGATCGTCGTACATGCGACTGTCCATGTCGTCTCGGCGCGGATATGCCCAGCGCGGTGGACCTGGTGGAAATCCGGTATCGTCAGGAGGGAAATGAGACATGATTAAGGAGTATCACGCTGGAAGGAAGCGATCAGTTCGTTGATTGTCCCGGAAGTCGGCCTGATCCCCGGCGTTGCTGGGCAGAATCACTCACCGCCTGGGAATATCCTCGATTTCCTAATTGGGAAGTATACACAATTAGTTTATCAACCAATGAGGAAGCGACGACTTGCTCGAGTATCTCGAGTATTGCATGATATAAGTACCGCTTCACCTTGCTCTGCCTTTAAAAGTCCCACATGGTCGGTTAGACCTTTATAAACTGTACGTATAGTGATATTGAAATTGTTGTGATGATTTACTAATGGTCAGCAGTCGGTTTAACACCCACGTTTCTGCTCTGTTCGCTGATAACGAAGCCCTAAGAGAGCAGTATGTTGCATGATAGAAATGTTGCCAACTCGCTGACAATACATAGGATGCTTAATGACATGAGATACCTGGTTCAGCGATATGGGTAAACTTAGACGAACCTTTTAAGTGGAATAATGAGGCATCTGATACCGAAGACTTTGACTTCCAGAAGGCCAGGGCAACCCTGTAGTTCGTATTATTCAAGAGTCTTCAAACAAGTAAACCCGGCAACGGATTTTATCTTTATATCAATGTTTAGATGCCATGATGACCTTTTTCTCTCAGAAAGACTAAAACACTGATTGGAATCAGCAACACCTAGATGACCAATCCTTTTGCTAGATCCTTGAGTATCGTGATAGAATGGCTGACACAGCTGCCAAGATGGCCTATCACCTTATGCAAAGTCTATTTGAAACTGTGATTGTCCCTCGAATTAGAGGAAAAGTAAGCTCGTGGAGTGTCACCGCGACATGAACCCCCTCCTGAAAAAGCCGATAGGTAATCTTTGATGGGGATAAACGGCGGTTTCTTTTGAGAATGTTGGGACAACACCCAGGAAGCACCGAGTCTCCCACTTCCATCCTCGGAGTACATCGACAATGTTGTCTCTAATGCGTCTGCTGGCTACATTCGCAGTTCTGTCTCTCTTCATCGTCCACGTAGCCGGCTTATCCTTATCCCGCGGATGTGGGAGAGCCCCAAGCCTAACCACCGGCTATCACAAGATGTTCGTGAACGGCGAAGTGCGAGAATTCCACACCACGCTCCCCGAGAACTATGACCTCAACACTCCCTACCGGCTAATATTTTGCTTCCATTTTCTGAACTCCGACATGACAGAGATAGTGACGGGACAATGGGTCGAGAAAGGAACATATGCCTATTACGGACTACAGCGGCTCGCCAACAACAGTGCAATATTCGTGGCGCCTCAGGGCACGGCGCGTGGTTGGCCTAATATCCTAGGCAAAGATATGGCTTTCGTGGCTGCCTTGACCGAAGCCCTGGAGGCGGATCTGTGCGTGAATCCGAATCTGGTGTTCGCGACGGGATGGAGCTATGGTGCCAGCATGACCCATTCAGTTGGTTGTTCGTTGGCCGATAAGTTTAGGGCAGGTGTTGCGATAGGCGGGGCAGAGGTCAGTGGTTGTGATGGAGGCACGGATCCTTTCGCGTATATGGGCGTGCACGGAGTGAAAGACGAGTTCTTGGTGATTGAAAAGGGCAGGAAGATGAGAGATAGGTGGGTGGCTGTTAATGGATGTCAAGTTCCACCGATCATCCCAGAGCCACTGCCTGGAAGTTTATCCCATATCCTGACAGAGTATCCTGGCTGTTCGGATCATCCTGTATGGTGGCTTGCGTTTGATGGTAACCATACGGCGGCGCCGTATGATGGTGGCATTGGAGATAGCGCGACGAAGTCATCCGTTCCTCCGGAGACGTGGAGGTTTTTCACTCAGTTTGGTTGATATAGTGTGGCTGTTGAGAATGGACGAATTTGCCAATACTATAACCCAGAGTATCAGGGAAAGATCCAAAAGAGAAGCAGAGAGCTTAAGTGTGACGTGTATATTCTGAGCGTCAGGTAGGATAAATCCAGTCCGCAGAAGGATCTGATAATATGCTGGCGAGGAACTCGTAATCAGCGTTGAACTGTGGGTTTGGGTTCCATGGAATCGATAATTCACTGAGTGACCCCTGTCTAGCCTCTTGTGTGGATGGTTCTATTGTGTTTTGTACCGAATCGGTAGTCTGTAAACCTTCTTTGGCATCTTGATTATTGGTAGGTCTGCTGACCTTTTGCGTTTGGCGTTGCAGCGTTAAGAGGATGTTTGCTGCTGGCAGACCTGACGAATCTGGAGGCTCTGATCCAGCTAGGCGTTGTATGTTCTCTTCCAAAGCCAGAAACGCGTCGCGACTGACACCTGGAAATTGAACAGGGTCTGAACTGACTCGCGAATAAAGTTGAGTTAGAAACACCAAGGTACTGTACCAGGCCTCGGATACCTTCCACACAGAGGACGCTTGATGCAGCCACGTAGAACCCCAAGAGTATAGTTTCATTGAAAGCTGATGATCCAGACCAGGTGCCATGTACGGCCATGCGTTGGCATACAAGAGTGTTGACGCAGCACTGAAGACGCAAAAGCAAGTAAAGGGGGTTTGAAACTGAACATTCCGTTGATCCAGTTGTTGGAGGATTTGAATGATGTTTGAAGCAGCTGAGAACAGAGCCTGAGCACTGTGATCCCACCATCCAGCTGGAGCTTCCTGGACGAGTAGTGGTGGATCAGTAGGCCCGCAAGGGCGGATGATTGAATGGGGTATAAATGGAACATATTCTCGGTGAAGAAAGATCAGGCTAAGGTAATAAAGGAGATTTATCATTGCGAAGCGCTCTCCTTCATTTCGAGAAATGTAGACCTGAATGTTCATATTCGCAGGGGAGTATACCAGCTGCGGAGATTGCGAAGCACGCCAATCCTCCAAAGCAGCCATACTTCGGGACCAAAAAGAGCTATTTTGCCAGGGCGGAGATCTTGATGAGGGCGTCTCGCGCCTTCTTCCACTGGCGGAGACCCATGCTGAGATTGTGGACCAAATGTAGAATCCGCGGATCGTTAAACCAAGTATTTCATCGCCGCCAATGCTCTCGAGAACTTGTTTCTCCATTGGTTGATAATCATCACTTTCCGGGTCAAGAGTTCTTAGGAAGTTCTGCTCCGATGGTCCGCGATCTCCAAAAGCAAACTGATCCTCACCAAGAGGCAGAGGGACTTCACTAGTGCTCATTGTGAACCTAGACGATTGGCACTTGCCACATCCAATCATGGTGTCCAACAGAAAGCAAGCCCATACTGTCCTGCATGCCTCTTCTGCTCGAATGTTGCTCGAAACTGACGGGCTTGTCCTTGCTTTGTCTTTGACCTGTGCGTAGATCCCATGAATCATTCGCGTGGCCATACCTAGCGAGTTTGAGCACGACTTGTAAGAGGCGAACAGGAGATGGGGCCATTGTACCATTGTATGTCCATGCATGAGATCCATTCCCGTTCCCCCAATCGTGCAAACTAAGTAGGAGCAATGCCTGTACTGCACCAATATTTATGGCACCTATAACGTGACTCATGATGTTCTGTCGGACATGATTTGCGAAGCATTCGGATGCCTCCCAGGCATTTGCATGACCACTGGAAAGCTCTGGGAGGAATCGAGCGCTTGTGGCTAGTATTCCACAGAGTATAAGGTCAGGGATTTGAATCTTGTCAAGAGACTCCAAGAATGTGGGTTGGTGAAAGAATCCGAACTCGGGAAACTGGTGGACAAAAATGCGGAAGGAACGCTCCAAAGTCTTCTTGTCCAATCCTATTAGAGGGCTAGTCTGGCTACGAAGAGATCGTATCGATATTTTCGGGGGACTCTTTTCCTTCTGAGTGGGTTGACCCTCGCTGGAGACAGTCGACCCAATATTGCTGCGCTTAAGTTGTCCATTGGCGGGTACGGTATCAGAAGAGAAGCTACCAATACCGTCACCATGTCTCTCATCCGGTACAGTGGATTCCGAACCCCGATGCGATGAGTCTGTTCGCACTGTTGATGCGCTTTGCAATCGCTTCGACCGAGGTTTCGGTCGACTCAAGACACATTCCCTTCCAGAGTTGAACGCACAGGCCCGACAAGGCGCAGAGCCATTGTGGTGACATTTGATCTTAGCGCCACTGATGGAATCGGAGTCAGCGATCGACTGTAGTCATTGGACAGAGTTCAGCCATGAGAAATATCTTTGCCTTGGGTGTGATCTGCACCATGCTTGCCACCTGAATAACCGACGGGAAGAGAAGGATTTCGCAGAAACAGAGCGCGGGGATATGTGGTTCTTACCGACACCATTGACAGGCCAATGTAGTTCTCATTATTTAAGAAATTCCACGTCATACGGGGATGGTTTCTAATCGATCGGAGATGATGCACAGGGAATGTTAGTTGCGAAGAATGGGAGACTCGGGATGCGAGATGCGAGAGCCGAACCCCGAGCCATATTGGCATGTGATTGGTGGATCTCACCATATGTTGACCCACACTATGCCTTCATGTAGATCACAAATTGGATCCATTTCCCATGCCTATACAGATCTCACATAAGCTACTTCATCTAGACACTGCTGTCTATAGTAAGGAGCTGGTCATAGCCATCGTTATCATGGGTCTAGAATGACATATGATACCTCTATAAGACAGCTACCAATCCCTCCCGAGTGTTTTTCAACATCTCATTCTTCTCAAAGAAACATCAACAAAATGGCTACTGCTATCAAAATCTGGTTGACTCCAAGAGATACCGGTGTGTTCGGCACACCAGGACTCAGCGAAGCCTCTGCTCGAAAAGTCAGCGAAGTGCTCCAGCATGATATGGAGAATCATCACGTTTACTTGAATGATATCGAATTCCACAGTAACTCGTCAATCCCAGAAACAGTGACAAGACAATAACCAGCTACAGATCATATCGTGCATTTCATGCTCACCATCTGGGCCCTTGGAGCCTCCCCCGAAACCATTCAACTTCAATACGACCGGGAAGCAAAACGCCAAAGACCCGCACTGCCTCAGGACGAAAGCATTATTAAATCCTTTAGTGATAAGGAGGCGTTCATGAGACACCTTTACGAAGAGGCTCAGTATCCTAACTACCTCGCTTTCTTCCAACGGGAGATCGAAGCCAAGGGAGTCGCCGACATGATCAATGAATATCTGTTTAGCGGGGACGAACTCGCAGAATCTCTTCTTTCGAGGTTTTTTAGTGGACTGATTCATCCGATCATCCACCTGGGATTCGGAATTGAATTCAACCAGCCAGCAATTGTTGCACAGGCGCTTGCTCAGGCCGCTGTTCATGAGGACTATTTAGGCTCGAGTTTCTTTAGTCCTGCCGAGAAAACGGCTTTGGAGGCAGATGAAAAGAAGACACTAATAGAGATAATGGATCAGATGCGTGCGGACATGAAGCTTAGTACTGCTGCTCATCATGAGGATGACGACAGATTTTCAGAAGGCTTCTTGAAACGTGCCCCAGAGGTGATTGCTCATTGTAGCCAATGGACAGTACCAGAAGATAAGCTTCATGAGAGGCTAGCTGAAATGATGAACACCGCAAGTACGTATCCTGCTAGACCTGGCTCATATTTATAACGTTTCTCGATATTAACTACCACATTAAAGTCTACTGGACAGCCACAGCCCAGAACCCCGAGAAGGAAATCAAACTAGACTTCTTCTACCTGCACTCGGTCAATTCCGCCATTCTCTTCAAGGCCTTCATGGACCTTCCTTACCTCAGCTCTCACAGCAAGTCTCGTCTTTTGGAAATGAAAGGCCGTATGGACCTGTTGAATTGGGCATCTCGCAACATGCCCAAACCTGAGCTCAAGGACGTGATTGACTACAACGTTTTCCATGACTGGCCTGAAGTATTTGCTCAGAGCTGCAAGCACCCCACCGATGATGGTCATCTGCCCAAATATGTCCGTGCAGTAGCGTATGCTCGAGAGCTATGTCGGCCTTACGAGACAGAGGCGAGAAATGGCTTCTTAGTGAAGGGTGACATGTGGATCCGGATTGCTAACATGGGTAAGTCTCTTTATGGCCCATCAATGCAAATCCATTCCTAACAACCAGGCAATGTAGCCGTCGATTCGGTGGGGGAAATACCAGGTGATATGTGGGTTCGAGGAGCGGGATTTGCTGAACCGTGGGCCAAATTCGGTCCTAGAAAGTGAGATAACCAATAACACCGACGTCTTCTTTTCTCTTGCAACCAGAATTGTTTACTTTCCAATCATATAAAAAGCAAAATCATAGTAGATGACAGTCTCTCGCGAGATCTATGAAAATTAAGAAACGTTGTAAGAATAGTTCGAGAGCTAGTGAACATCTCCCACGCTCGACGTGTAACCCCATTCTCCACCCTTCACACTTTATCCCAGACAACCTCAAATACTCTACCTAAGCTATGCATCTTCGTCCGGTTTCCATGCAGCTAAAGGAACAGCAGCAACACCAGAAGCCCCAACCACCGCCCACCCACTCCGATTGACTTGTTGATTCAGGAAACCCCGACCAGTACCCCAAACGAGATGACGAACGCCATTGAACAATGAAACGTAATCGGCAGTGCAACTCCAAACTTTAGCGCAAAAGCCGTTAGAGGCGAGAGACTGTTGAAGCTAGTCGTCAAGGCCTCGGAACCGATCTCCCACCCGGTAACCGGCGATAGGAGGTAGGCTGTCGCGAAGAGGTACATTCCACCCGAGAGGGCGATGCCGGTGATTCGAGTGGTTATACTAACCACCGATGTTATTTGGGGGCGGTAGATGGAGAAATAGGGTGAGACAGGGCGTCGTAGGCGTTGTTGAGCTAGACGGCTTCCGGCATCGGTTGGTCGGTTTACTTGTGAGGAGAGCCTGATGTGGGGAGAGGGAGAATAACGATTAGATCGTGGACAAGGTGCAAGAACAAGCCCGGAGACCACTCACCTCCTCGATGACCGAGCGCGTAAGTGTGTACATTGTTGGGAGATGCTAGCTCGGTTTATTTTGACAGAACGAACTTGAAGGTGAACTGAAGGTTAGTCACAAGGCTTGGTAAACACATCATATGCGAGGAGGAAGGGGTAAAATTGCATACTGCTGCTTTGAAGCGGTTGTAATCTGATGGAAAACATCGTCTGGAGAGAACAAAGAGTAAAATGAAGGGAAGGGTGTTGTTCAATGATGCTCACTAGATATACTAGCCATATAGCCTTAGAGGCATAAAGGCTTTATAAGTGCCATGTCGCATGTTTTACTGTTAGCGTAACCAATGCACGCCCTTGGGTCAGAAATGATCAATCCACGTGGTGATAGGTCCAACTACAGCTAAGTTATTTCCAATCTCAAGCCGTCCTTCTGATCCTGACCCTTAAGTGTTGTTAACAATCGGATGTAGACCCGGGCGAAGTAGCCGACCTGGTTGTAATCCAACCAAACCACAGACCTTCAATGCACACTCGTTCCAGAATTCATAAAACCCATCGACTAGTTGAATATTCTCAAGTCCAGCAAAAGACGAGGACCGAATTGCTTTGGGCACATCTGGAATCCCTAGGAAAATCGGTTGTCCACAGGCCACATGAAGGTGGAACGGCTGACGCGAAATCAATTCGGATTGTGATGCGTGGAGAAGGATCTTCATGGGGCCGTTGATAGCGTCGATTTTGCCTGAAATATTAGCCAATAGATATGGCTTGGTTAAACATATGCCAATACTAGCTAACGTGCCGTTCTGATACGTCCCTTAAAGAGACGGATGTCCCTATGTTGCGTGGGATTGTTCATAAGATTAAGACAATCAAGAAGCACATAGTATTCGACTATTTAAACAAGAAAAAAACCGAAGATATGGAACCTCAGAGCCATCTACCCTCGATTTGAATATATTTGATGAAAGATAACCCTTGCCTAGACATCAGAACATGCCTAGCAAAGAGAAAGCACCTCGCCAACCCAGAACCTCGAGATTTGGAAAAGGAAAAGGAGAAAATTCATCTTCTCAAAGCTACTGCAATCTAGCCATCCCACATGTCGAACCAGGAAATCTTGTGCTTGCTCGGTTTGGCACAGCAGTGCCTACCCCCCTTGCAGCAATAGGAATTGAAAGGGCAGTCTCTAGCAGTTATGCAATTCTTCTTGCGCCCGACCTTTCGAACGACCAGGACACTATCACTCTCCTCTGTATCATTGTCATCCTCGTTATGCTCGATCTCAACAGGAGTTGTGTCCTTTGAAGAAGGATGATTGGAAACGTCATCCATATTCAAGGGCTTTTTGTTATCGTTTGCCACTTCGGTAGCATTGGCGGTGGACGGAGAAATGTCTGTGGGTTTCCCTGTGAGTTTTATGGAATGTGAAACAATAAGAAGATATAGAGAAAGCACCAACCTTGGGTGAGATGGGGGAGACCATTCATATCACCAGCATGATCAACGGCACGCGAAGCCACAAGGGCTGCGAAGAACAACACAACAATATCAACGAGCCACATTGCGTGACGAGAAATTCAAGCGTAGGTATCAGCTTGAATTGGGTAAGCCAGACAGAGAGTAAACCAGGTATGAACTGGGCAAGAAATTGAGGATGGACAGATGCCTGGGTGAGCGACTTTATAGGCGTCAGGAGATGGCGAAGACCATTCAGTCGGTATTCAGGCATATAGTCCCATAGTATGGGAGATACACACACATTCATTGTTCTAAAGGTCAGCGAATACTTTTGAATTGATACTATTCATACAAGCGAGGGCCACGCACGAAATTCCAGGATTACTAGAAAAGATGAGGCTGAGTGCATAGCAAGGAACTGGGTTCTTTGGAAGAGTTCTTTGATAAGTTGAGGTTTTCCCCTGAATATCCATGTATGTGGGCTTATAAAAATATGGGCCAGCCTTCAGTTGCTTTATATGCATGTCGTACAAGATAAACAACAATATTAAGCTCTGCCGGTCATCAATGTAACCGTTTTAGGCAAGCGTATTGCCAATTGTCGTACCCTCGGTCTCCCTGGCTATATTGGAATCTATCTAGTAACCATAGCCAAAATACCTTTGATGGATGACCTTTTTTTAACTACCCTTTGACATACCAAGACAAGGCTCAACCGGGGCTTCTAACCAATTAACCTTTCTGCGCCGACCCAGAGCCACGGAAGGTTTCCCACCACCAGGGTCTATAGTTCAAAAACTTCAAAATCGGATACTATGAGGTTTCATAAAGATATTCCGGATTATGTTAAACCAGGTCAGAAATAATTATATCATCAATACCAAATGAACCCAAAACAAGCACCGAAAAAATAACCAAATCGATCTATGTTTCAGCACAAACCGACATGTTCCCCATGTACCACCCATGGGCATCCAAGGTAATCCCACCCTGACCCAGGTTTCCGTCTTCATTATTGATACCTTCAATCACCTCGATATCCGAAACAGTCGGCTTAATGCCATTCTCCGAAGTGATCCAATATTCAGGAGAAGACTGGCTGTATTCCGGCACCACGAGATGAAGCAGCCACTCCCTCGACGCCCGATACAAGACCTTCGGAACCTCATCGTCGGTGTGCGTCGCCCGATAATTCTCTCCGGCTGTCTGCTCGGTAATATACTTTGCAAAAGCATAGTTTCCTACCGATGGCGCGCCGTATGTATACTGCCTCCCATTAGCTCCACCACACACCACAACTCATAAGGATGAAATCAAACATACCATATCGACTGTATGGCCCGCATTCCGGAGCGAAACAGCTCCCAGCGTAGCGAGCGCGCCTCCCAGACTATGACCCACCAGTGTGATTGTATAGTCAGGGTTCTCCTCCGCCGCGGACTCAACGCTCGACGTCAGATTCTTGATCGCGGCGTTCGTGGCCTCCCAGAACCCCTCGTGGGCTTTACAGCCTGTGCACGCATCGGAGGCGTCGACATGCTTGAATTTCAAATCTGTCTCGCCGTTCTCGTTAGACACTGTGCCTCTGAACGAGAGCACGATGCGCTTCTGAGTGCGGTCGAGCGCTAGGTAGCCTGTCGTGTCGCCGGGGGATAATCTGGCAGCGGGAGTTCTTAGTAGCGGGCTACTGTGCGGAGGTGATAAGTGGGACATCTTACGCCCAAAAGCCCTTGATTATCTCCGTGTCTGATTCAGCCACGAGAGGGCATTCCCCGTCGTCACAGTAGACAGCTGATCCGGGGGAGGTCTCATTGTGGTTTGCTGCGCAGTTTGCGGCCGCTGCATATTGCGCGAAACGGGTGAGATCTTCCAGAACAGAAGATGATACATCTATCATAGGAAAATCAGCCTAAGGAGCACAAATAGTTAGAACATCTTGGGGGGATTCGACCTCTCCGAACTGGGCGTGTCAATGCAAGCCCGAACGACGGGAAAACGGCAGCCCCCAGGGCCAAATAGGACAAGAACATCGCGACAACACAATCGACTCTATACTTCGTATCGACCTCATCTTCTAGCCGGCTACTAAAGGCCTATTTATAACCCCATCGATTCTCCTCATCCTCGGCCCAAATCAACGCCGAGATTAAAAAAAAAAAGAAAAGAAAAGAAAAAAAAAAGGAAAATAACGATATTCAGCTGCCCCATCTCAGCCGCTCGTTGCATGCATAGAAAAACAAATACAGGATCATCCCCGCCCCCTAGCGCGTGAACTATTAACACCACCATTAAAATCCAGCAGAGACTTGTCACTTGCGAGAAGGACAGGTCCCCGTCTCCGATCTCCGGTCTCCGGTCTCCAGGCTAAGCTGCCTGTCGCTGATACTGCACTATCGGCAGAGCTAATGGAGTTTAGCTGATCACGCCTTACCGACTGCTTGCCTGGTCAACTGTGCGTGATTCTATTCGTCGGGGTTTGATTGCTACTTCGGAGGAACTGCCAGGTACCTGCTAGTCGCTGCAGACCCCGCATCTGCAGCTGAACGTGCAGAATGCAACTGTGATTTATAAGGCATTGTGGTCAGGGGGAAGGGGCTGAGGAATGTGGTGGTGAGGGGAAGGTCTGTTCGAATCATCGGTAGAGAGGACCTTCATGTGGGTGCACCACTGGATGCTATTTAAAATACAGTAAGAATTGGATTAATTAATCGGACATTGAATTTCAATGGACCAAAATGACGCTCAAAGAATCACTCTGCCCTTGTTTGGAAAGGTGGACAAGACATGTGTTCTCCTTGCATTCCGCCGAGAACTTCATTTCTTCACGATGGTCATTTAGGCAACATGATTCAGTCAGATGCCGAAATTGAAGAATACTCGGTCAGATTGCCATTCCGTGGGCTCCGATTCGAACATTGACAAGGCTGGTCGATGCCATGGCCCTACCTGGACGATTGTGTCTTCGTGATCGTTCAATGCAATAAATAGGAGAGAGAGCAAATGCACATTAAGCAAAGAGGGGGTTTTATCGCATACATAAATATACCGTATAATTAGTACATTAACAAAATGCTCCGTTATTAGTCCATCCCACTTTAGCTATTTCCCTCTGTACCTATACTAAAAACACATACCCCTTTCTCCAACTCCCCACGAGTCTGTTCTCTTTATTCAATACCCTCTCAATTTGAAGGAATCCCCAATATATAACCTCAAAACTATGTCTTCACATTAGGCTGCCTCAAAATAATATTCATATACCTGTAGCAGGACACGACGGATTAGCACTAGCACACAATAACCAAATTTCTGTATACTTGGGGGGGGGGGGGGCAAAACTTACAATCCCATTCCAACCAACGCCATCACAATACCCATGATGCTCTGGTTCATGACGACATGGCTACTCGATGCCCATCCAAGGCCCACAATAACGCATGTCTTCAATTGTCCAATGACAGTGCTGCTCACAGGACCTGCAGCATCGATGATATAGAACCCGGAGAGGTTGACGAGGCAGGCGCACACGCCGCTCTGAGAATCTGTCAGTACTAGTAATTCCAACACAAGGTATGTAATCATAGTGATCAAGTATAGACAAGGCGTTCAGAACACATACTGTAAGGATCATAAGCCACATCGAGCTCGGCACATACGACATAACAGGCGGGGTTTCGATCCAAGGGATAGTAATCAGCAACAACCCCGCGCTAATCGGCGCCTGATTCAACAGAAGCTGCATGCTCGACATTTCGAGTTTCCGATGATAGAACCCGATCCAGACGGTGTAGATAGCACTGGCTCCGACGCCCGAGAAGGCAAAGATGATGCCCCAGAGGGAGGTGGTGGTTCTGCCGTCATCTTTGGGCAGCGAGTCGTAGTACGTGACAATGCCGACGCCGGCGCAGAGCAGCACCAGCGGAGAGATGGCGGCGCGGGGGATCCGCGCGCCGTAGAGGATGTAGTTCAGGAAAGCGGTTACGGGGGTGAGGAGCAGACGGGCGAGTTGGTGGAACATCACGGATGAGTTGGCGAGTCCGAGGTTCTGGAGAATCACTTGCACGCCCATGGCGGCGGATAAGGGCAGCATTTGCCGGATGTTGACTTCCTTGGGCACGAAGAGGCCGCACCAGGGCCGGGAGGCGACCCATAGTGTGGCGCCGGTGACGAAGAAGTGGTAAGCGGCGAAGGAGATCTGGCAGTTGCGGAAGGATGGGTCGGAGAGGATGGTTTTGTTGGTGAAGACCTGCGATTTAGGGTTGGTTTAGTAGGTGGATCGATGAGTGTGGGAAAGGGGAAATGCGTACAATGGCAACCGTCGACACAACATTGATCATCGTCCATATGGCTACGCCGAGCATGGAAAAAGTTCCCGACTTTTCGGGAACTTTCTTTTCTATCTCATCGTCGAATTCATTGGTGCTGTTGAGAAACTGGCCCAACTCGGGGTCATCTTGCTCCCCATGTCGTGCTGAGAAAACCATGTTTGACTGGGATGGTATACTCAATTCACAATACCAACAAGGATGAGGAAAGTAGTCACAGGTCAACGTAGGTGACTATATTCCACTGACAATGTTATATGCTTTGGAGTAGGACTAGGCCACATCAGCAGTGTTGCAGCACATACATCACCACCAGTCTAGAACAAGAAAGACCGTGGTACGTGTCAGCTGTCAGGGTCTTTGGATGCTACCCGAGCAATGACTGGTAATTGATTAATGAAAACTGTTCCTGAACCTAATATAAAAAAGTTCCTAGTTTGATGTTCAAATCTCTAACAGTGGATTGATTCCGGGGCCCGAACATCGACAGGCCATCAGGGTTGGTTGAAGTCGTGGTATTGAATGAAGAAAGGGCCAACATTATGGCTGGACAAGATTTTTCACGAAGCTCATGATCATTTGACCTAATGAAGTCCTCCGGATTGGGGTTGTTGTAGATCTACTGCTTCTGTCTCCACGGCTCTACCGAGTGCGGATGAGTTCTTCCGCATCCGGAAGGGTTGCATCAACTCCACAGGAAAACGGAGATAGAGAAAGAGGTTACATTTCATTAGATAATGAAAATCCAACAGTAGATGGGACGTTTCACTGTCGTAGAATTGAGAGGATATAGTGCTAGTTGGTTCAATTAAAGGGTGGCATAGGTAATGGACTGTTAAAGAAGCCGAGAGTGAATTTATGAATAGTCTAATTGAATAATAATGACAGAGAAGAATTGGCCTTGGAAGGAAGATATAGACAGTCACGTACACCAGTGATTGCTCAAGGAATGAGACGACCAGTTGGATACTGAATCTCGTTCACCTTGACCTCGCCCTTAAGCCATGTATCTCTCCGGTCGTCGGAATACTGCCCAAAAACTGTGTCCTCCCCTCTGAGTAGTCGATGGATGTTTAATCTAGTGCTGTAGATCATATTGTGCGAGCTGGCTTCGTGGTACTCGTCGTTGTAGACCTCGATATCAGAGCCTCGCGATGCAAAACCGGCCGGTTTATAGGTTCCGATGATGTTCGGATACGGGCCGTAGCAGCGTATCTGTTCACGCTGGTTACCAGCACACATATCGCTCATGGAGTTGTCGATCGCCAGGTCCATATAATCGAGCGACAACGCGGCGATCATTCTCCTCGCACCTTCGTAAGTCACGGCATACCCGTATGTACAGCAGCCCGTTTGTGCACGGAAGATATACCGCGTCGAGTCCTCCGGATACTCAGGATGCTTCTTCTTCCATGTCTCAGAAGGCCCTCCCCAGATATTGCGCCGGTGCCGAACAGCCGCGACCGTGGGATCATTGGGGACGGCGTAGATGTTGGATTCTTTGGACCCTGGTCCAGCCGAACAACCCCCAACCCAGAGGATATCCCAGTTTGTGCCATATGGTGTTTCCCTAGGCGCTTTCTGATTATCGGTTATAGTGCGTACCCCTTGAGCAAATTCTCGAAGCTGTTGTCGGATAGAAACATCCCAGTCGGCATCATCCTCTAGAATCAAAGCCGTAGAAATTCGATTATTGACTATCCTATTTGCGTATTAGTGTTTGCATCCAAGAAGGAAAGCATCATATACGCACTCTTGCATCGCATTCATATGTGCGCGCCAACAACCAGCAACAGTAGGCTTCAGCCATGACGTATTGTATTTCTATTTCCATTAGTTTAGATCCTTCAAGAAGAGTCAATAACACAAACCTCAGGCAGCGCCTTCTCGGGTATAGTCTCCGGCTTCACTCCATCTATCCACTCGACCTTGATATCGGTGACGGACGCCGCCAGGGAGAGAAAATCACGCTTATCCGACCGCTCCTTCAGGCCGATCGCAAAGATCTTTTCAAACTAAACATCGATAAAAACTGTTAGACTCGCGAACCACACTTCAAGACAATTAACCATACCCCGAGAGTTTCATTATTGATGCGGTCAAAGGTTGAACCGTACAATCGGCGCTGACCGGCGCGCACCAGATTTCGTGTTGAATCGTAGGCCTCGCTGTTGCTGAGGAGCACGCTGAAGACAGCGTAGCTGCACAGGGCAGCAACAACGATCTTGGTGGTTATTGAGTTCCACCGTCTCATGATGACAGTCATGCTTCAATCAAAGGGCCCGGGGCGGGGTATATTCTGAAACGTTTGAGATTCACAGTCGCAATTTGGACTCTGAAGGTAAATATGAATTGTTCGGCACGCCCCTCTGGCTGATATGACAGGATAGGAGCCATGGCAAGCCACCGCCAGGCTTGCGACGGAAAGCCATATTGATCATGGGCGGGTGTTCGAAAACGTAATTATTCTGTGTAAGCGGAATGTCATATTCCAGTTTGGACAAAGAGGCCTGGTGTGGAGTCGATCGGTTCAGATCTTGGTGTAGATGCGGAGGCATTCAAGGAGCAGATGTTAGACGCTTCCATCCAAGGGATGTAGACACTCTTCCTAAAGAGATTAGCGGTAATCTATGGACAATGTTTTGCGACTGTTATTATTACGGCAGTACTTGCGGCCGGAGCATGCCATTTGGCTTAAAGTCTTCACCGCCTCGTAAACTACAGATCAGCTTACGAAAAATATCGGGTTGGGGTATTTTTAGATCTGGTCGCCGGATTTGGCGCTGATGGATGCGGCAGCTCTCGATTCTCTTAGTCCAACTCCGTCCAATTCAGCAAACCAGGCGCTATTCCAGACAGCATAGATCAGTGAACTCTCTACAGTCATTCTTGTTCTCATATTTGAAGCGTTCAAAATCGGTGTCATCACAGTATTCATTATCTTATCTTTTCTAGATTTAACATAAAAGTCGCGCTCGCAAGCAACCCAGTCATGGTCATGAAGACCAGGCCTACACAAGCGCAACGATGGCCTCATACGGTCGGAGACTCCATTTGGCAGACGAAACCCGCTTCTTGGCGCCCTCTGCACTCTCATAGCTATTCAGCAGCACGTCCTTAACTCCTGTGATGCCATTGCCGGCAGCATCCCACTCGAGTTCCTTGTCCGTCCAGTTCGCCAACACCAGCGCCTTCTGGCCCTCATACTGGCGAGTGTACGCGAAGATCTCCTGGCTATCACGGTCCACCAGCTCGTAGTTTCCGTACACGAAGATGTCCAGGTACTGCTTGCGCAGTTTAAGCACCGAGGCCCAGTAGTGATAGAGAGACGCAGGGTCCTCGGTCTGGTCCTCGGCGTTGACCAGCGGGTAGTCAGGGTTGACGGACATCCAGGGCTTGACGTTCGGGCCGGTGAAGCCAGCGTTAGGTTCCGGAGACCACTGGACGGGTGTGCGACCGTTATCTCGGGACTTCTTCTGGTACTCTTGTCGGGCGATGTGTTTGGTTGTATCGTCGGCCTTGGGGTTCTTCAGAAGTCTTGCCGAGGTGTTAGTATATCTCTGTTGATGGAAGTTTCACAGAAGCAACGAACCTATGCCAGTGGTTGAGACAGTCAATGTCCTTGTACTCGTCCATGTCCCACTCGATGGGCACGTTTCTCATGCCAATTTCCTGTCCCTGATAGACAAAAGGAGTTCCTGACTTCAAGGCCAATACGGTTGCCAGCATCTTGCCCGCCGCGGTGTGGTATTCCTCTCTGGCACCCACATAGCGGTCAATCGATCGAGGCTGGTCGTGGTTCTCCCAGTACAGGGCGTTCCAGCCGTCATTCTCATACATGAATTTCTGCCACCTCTCAAAGAAGGACTTCAGGTCCGTGAGTTTCCAGCTACCGGGCTCAAATTTGTCATATTTGCCGTGGTCGATATCGACGTGCTCGAAGTTGAAGATCATGTTGATCTCATTGCGGTCATACTGCACGGCGCGGAGCACCTCATCTGTGTCCGTGACGAACGGCATCTCGCCCACACTGAAGGCGTCGTATTCCTTGAGGATACTTCCCACCATTTGGAGATACTCGTGCAGACGAGGACCGTTGGCGTACCACTTGTCTCCCCATTGCCAGGGCGTGCGAGGGTCCTTGATGGGGGCATCCGGGAAATCTTGGTGCTTGCTGATGAAATTGATCACGTCCATTCGGAATCCATCTGCGCCTTTGTCCAGCCAGAATCGCATAATGTCTTCTACTGCCTTGCGGACGGGTGGGTGCTCCCAGTTCAGATCAGGCTGTTCTGTTGCGTAGAGGTGGAGGTAGTATTCGCCGGTCAACTCGTCCCATTCCCAGACACTTCCTGAATAAAACAGCCTCCATTAGTTTCAATACTAGCAAATGTACTCAAGTGTATAATTAGGGAACATACCTTGGAAATGCGAAACCCAGTTGTTTGGTGGCTGGCGGTTGCCGTGCTCGTCGTACTTGGCCGGTTTCCAGACATACCAGTTACGGTATTCATTGTCCTTGGAGCTGCGCGATTGCTTGAACCACTCGTGTTGGTCACTCGTATGGTTCACCACCAGATCCATGAGTAGCTTCATGCCCCGATCATGGCATCCCTTGATCAGCTTGTCGACATCTGCGACCGTACCATACTCGTCCGCAATGTTGTAGTAATCGGCGATATCATATCCCATGTCCACCTGGGGCGACTTGTAGGACGGACAAAGCCAGACAATGTCAACTCCCAGGTTCTTAATATGGTCCAGCTTCGAAATGATACCGGGGATGTCCCCGATGCCGTCATCGTTAGAGTCCTTGAACGAAGCGGGCCAGATTTGATAGACGGACGATTCCTTCCACCAGGCACGGTGGATCTGGTTGGCGGATTTGGCCATGGCTGCGAACTGGGTGGTCTATTATGGTGTGATCTGTGGTTTTGGTCGGAGTTGGAGCTTGAAGAGGTTGGTTATATACTGAGCTCGGAGATGTTTGTTTTCAAGAGGGGCATCCCAATACAGCCCACCGCGGGGCATTGTCGGTGCGGAGAAATTCTCGGTGGACTCGTTATTCGCGACCACCTTGAAGGAAGAAGTACCGTCATTGGAATCCCTCAATGGGTCAGGGGGGGTGATCCGGAGCCAGTGAAACTTATCAGCGAGCGGATCCACAAGGTTGAGTTGACCAAATGATGGAAGGACACGGATGCCATTCGACTGGTCATGGTGTGCACAGTGTATGCGCTGGGCTGGGTAGAAGCGTAGATTCGAGCTTGATTTGGAAGGTGATGTCTGTGCACTGACAGCCATCGTACTTACAAGCCAGGTCTCGCGCTCAGGGCTCTCTTAAGTAACAATCAGTAGTTATAGGAGGCAAAGTGCCGTTCTCCGAGGGTGAGCAAAAATGAATTGACGTCATAACATGATTTGAGCTCCTGACGGGGATCTGCCTTGTAAGGAACAAAGTCTGTAATATCATCTTCCAAGTATCTGGACCCGAACTGAGAAAGAGACCTCTGCGTTCAGATAGAACCTGCTTTTGTTCACAAGTTTCTTCTGGCGGGATTTGGGGGTTGAACTGTCTCTCCTGCTGGATACTCGAGAGCGTTGTGTTGGTAGCATGTAGCAGGTCCCTGGATGAAAGGTACGACATCGATCCAAAACTAGTGATGATTCTCTGTAACAGCACGGAGCTACCATTCGACCAGTTCAACAATCTGTCTCGCTGACGATCCATGTAGGGCCGTCCAGATGCTTGGTGATAGTCAATCTTGACTCTTCTATCGAGACGAACCCCACTCTTGACTTTTCCCCCACATCGATAAGGCATTTCTTGCCTCAGGCCAGAACACCTATACAGCCCACTTCACCTTCACCGAGATCAGTCACTCACTGTTACATTAACGAGCTCCAACATTTCCCTTTCATACTTCGCCCCTCCTCTATCTCAACCCTCCAAACCTACATACCAACCCCCCCTCGCAAAAATGTCCACCGACATCCCCTCACACCTCGACCCAACCACCTACCCACGCACAACCCAAGACCCAACCCTAAACATCCACATCTCCCTAACCTACAACTTCCTGGATGCCAGCGCCGCCCTGGCCCGAATCTCATCCCCCTCGGCAGGCGCAAACGTCCTCTTCCTCGGCACCACGCGCGACACCTTCGAAGACCGCGCCGTCTCACAGCTAAGCTATACCGCGTACCCGCCGCTCGCGCTGAAGACGCTCGATAAGATCGCGCACGACGCGGTCGAGAAACATAGTCTGACGGGGATCGTGATTGCGCATCGTTTGGGCACGGTGCCGATCTCTGAGGCGTCGATCGTTGTTGCGGTTAGTGCGGGTCATCGCGGGGCGGCGTGGAGGGCTGGCGAGGAGGTGTTGGAGTTATGTAAGGAGAAGGCGGAGATTTGGAAAATGGAGGAGTTTGTGGATGGGGAGAAGGAGTGGAGGGCGAATCGGGATAGGGATGCTGAGGGGAAGAAGGTTGAGGAGTGATATTGGGGAGGACTCTGTGTGAGGTTTGTCATTTGTGGAGGCGGACATTGGTGACGGTGTCTACTGAGACGTCGCTCGCGTCCGGCGATACATTGACCGCGGAGGATCCCAACAAGTGATGAGTACATGAACCGGAAAGTGGTGCTAGATTGGCATGAGGGCTCCGTATCTACATGACATTCCCAGCAGTATACATGGAGGAGGGTATTTTCTATTGTACATATCTGCCAAAGCCTTTTAATTATACAGCCTAATCTTTCTTCAACGGCTTGCCCTCCCTCTTCCAGTCATTGATATGCTCCATGATCAACTTGGTCGCCGACTCAGGCGTATCCTGGCGTCCAATACACTCGACAAAGTCACCCTCGGGATCTATAGCACACCCAGCACTGTTAGTAACCAGTCCTTCGCATCTCAGCCTAACAAAATTGGAAAAAGCTCACCCATCAGATAGAAGTAGATACTATGATCCACCAGATAATCCTCTCCCGGCTTCACATTCTGCGGCGTGCTGAAGTACACCCGGTATTGCTTGCACACATTCTTGACCTGCTCGTAGGTGCCCGTCAAGCCGATAATCCCCGAGTGGAACTCCTGGAGATACGAGCGCAACACCTCCGGCGTGTCACGGACCGGGTCGCAGGTGATGAAAACAGGCAGGAAGACATTCTCGCCGTCAGTCTCCTTCTTCACGCCGTCGATGATCTCGGCCATTTTGTCTAGCTCGTCGGGGCAGATGTCGGGACAATGCGTGAAACCGAAGTAGACCTATTGGGATGTCACAGCGGTTAGTATTTTTGAGCTTTCACGATTGTCTGACTTAGTAGTCATAGAATCGAATGATCTTTTCTTGTGTCAGGGCAAAAAAAGGTCAAGGGGAACCAACAAAGCTATATTTCCCCTTCAAATCCTCCGCGGTAAATTCCTTGCCATCCAGATCCTTCAGCACAAAAGGTCCTCCGACCTTAGGCCTTCCCACGCCCTTGCTCATCTCCGCAATGCGCTTCCGTTCCAGCCGCTCCTTTTCAACCCGGAAGTACACTATCATACCACCGCCGGTGATGACGAACAGCAGAGCGGCCTTCCACGAGAACGGCCCTGTGGAGTTCCGGGCGCGCAGCTGGCCCATGGTGCGAGCACGAGCACGCAGACTCGACGACGTAAAGGAGCGCTGCGAGGAAGGGCCATTGAGTCTGGGGATCGCGAATGGCGTGGAGGTGGTTCGGAGCGAGTGCAGAAGACCGGCTTGAGAGGAGAGGGATCGTGGTGTTGTGTTTTCGACGGTGGGCGCGAGTGGGCGCGAGGCACGGCCAATCAGCCGAGCGAGTGGGCGCATTGTTGAGGCCATTTTCGAAGATTGAGGGATTTCCGACCGAGCCGACTTCTGGAGGAAAGGTAAAAGACGGTGTTGGAGACTGCGCCGAGGAGCCGTTGGTGGCTTGAGTCGGGATCTCCAAGTCCCGACCGGGTTTAGCTTGGTGCCTGATTATCGAGGCTACGAATCTATGTCACGTGAGTTGGTCTGTACAGAGTCTATCTGAAATTATTTTACCACGAGCAAAGCATCACTTTTTGACCCCTCAAAATCGAGTTCATAGATTCTAGAATTACAATAATTACCATACGTCTCGTGTGCCGATTTGTTGGCGAAAGTCAAGAATAGACATATCAACGCAAGAAATCCCCTAGTCATAAGCACTGTCTCAAGGGCGAAAATGCAGCACGAGGTAAATAATGAGACAACGAGAGATAAGAGAGAAAAAGAAAAGGAGCAAAAACCAACGAAGCAAGAAACATGAACGAATACCGGGCAATGCTGTTGTCATCTCGACTGGAGCGCAATGGGGAATAATGGAGGAACGAGGATAAACAAAAGGAGATGGAGTAGAGACAAATTGCAATTTTCCCGCAACAACCAGTATGCTGTATGTATGAGATCCGAGTTGCCATATTCAACTGATCAATGTACACTCCGGCTGGCTTGGCTAGCACGACTGGCGCGACTTGGGGTTGTCCGCGGTTCTTCCTCTTCGAGAACATCACTGAGTCGCGTCGGATGACGGTGGCGAGGGGTGACCGACTCCCATCCAGAGTCAGCGCCCCATCCCGACCCGCTATAATCCACAGAGCCGCCCTGGCCATGGCTAGGGGCATACATCGCCCCTGAAGTTGGAGGCATGGTACTTGTCATGTACCCACGATCGCCGCTGTCCATTGATCCTTCATCACTCTCCTCCGACATGGGCCGGGGGTAAACGACTGGGCGACCTTGAGGGTTGCGTCGATAGGCACCGTACTCTTCTTCGCCCGGCTCACTGCTACCAACATAGGAGCGGTCGTCATTCTCGGAAGAAGGACGGGCTTGGTACGCGCCTCCTTGGTCATAGTAACTGCCGCCGTAATGTCCCGGTGCCTCTGCAGTCGTAGTCACTGGGGGGCGGGAAGAGCCTGAATGCGGCGCCTCGGATTCCTGATAAGCTCTGCGCCCTTCTGTAAAAGGGTCGGTTTCTGTGGGCGAGCCAGGCGTTTCGTCGTAATAATGGCCTTCTGGAGTAGTGACACCAATCTTTCCATTGCCCTCACCACCAGCATAAGATGTTTCTCGGGTTTGGGGACGATTGGCGGGATTCTGGCGGTTTGGAAGACCTTGGATCATCGGCACTACCTGGACTCCTCCGACTAGTGTGGGTTCCCCGCTTCGAAGGGAGTTCGTTCGGTCTCGTTCCTCTTGTTCGCGGCGACCAAGCTCTTCCCACGCCCGACGCGCCTCTTCCTTGGAGATCTGAAGCTCCCGGCGCATTTCCTTGAGCAAATCCTCGGCCCGGACTTTGTCACTTTCGGCCTTTTGCGACACCGACAATGCCTCGGCGCGAGCTTGTTGCTCCGTTCTTAGCTGCCGCTCCAAGTCAGCCTGAAGTTCCTTCGACCGCTCTTGCTCCGACCGAGTGTCAAAGAACCACCGCTGGAATTTCCGCTCGGAGGAAGCTCGCAAACGCTGCAACTCAACGACTGCATGGAATAGGTTTGCGCCAGCAGCAGACAGGTCAGTGACTTGACGGGCCATCTGCTGGCTGACCGGGTCACGCTCCAATGCTTCGTTATTCTGTTCGAGCTTTCGAATCCAGTATCCAGTAAGTCCTTCCCAGTGAGAAGACAGGGTTTCCCAGCGTTCGAATGCATGTGGGAACGCAACGCGACGCGGCTGTTGCTGCGGTTGGGAAGCACCAGGCTGGTTAGATTGAGCCGCCTGGGTTTGCGGTTTTGACAAACCTGGAGCAGACTGGATGGGCACTTGTTGTTGTGGGACCTGTGCCTGCTGGGACTGCGGTCCTGGTACTTGGGTTTGTGTCGGTGGGTGTCGAATGGTAGATGACAGCCCGGGAGGTTGTTGGCCGGCGGGGATTGCACCACGCGGGTCTGGTTTGACTTCTGGTCCTGCGGCAGCTCTGGGAGCCGCAGCTCTCCGCTGCGAAGTCCTGTCTCCGGCAACGCCAGCACTGTAAGGCGGAGCTTGCGCCTTGTCCCGTGCTTCCTGCTGTTGGCGCTCAACTTCTTCCTGCTCCCTGTCCTTAGCCTCCTGTTCAGCCCTTTTGCGAGCTTCCCGATCGCGGCGCTGTCGCATTATGTCGGTCGGGGTCCGGACACCACTCGCTGGGTGAGGGTTTACAGGCACAGGGCCCTGTGCAGCCCGCGAAGCTCCATTCTGAGTCCGCCCATTTCCCCCGAACCCTGTCGACCCAGGGATACCTGCCAATTCAGACATAGAAGCATTCACTTCCTCCCAATCTGGCGTAAAAGGAACGGGTTTCCGAATTGCCTCTTCTAACGCCCAAAGAATTGCGGACGCTGTGGTCGGCGAAACACGGGTAGATCTACGGGGCCAGTGCGAGCGACCGGGTTGGTGGGGATTAGTACCGAGTACTGAATAGTCGTCCTCGCCGTCGTCTTCGGTTTGCGCCTCCGAAAGTGCTGGACGTAGCCCAGCGATTCCAGCGGTATGCTGTGAAGCAGGTTGCACCAGGACGGGGATTGATTCCTCTATCCGAGCCGGGCGTCCTGAAACATCTACCGACGCAGATCGATTGTGAGATAAACGAGACGTTCGCCTCAATGAACGGGTGCTTCCTTGAGCACTTGAAGGGCGCGGTGGGACGTAACAGGAGGTGGTTGGGACAGGGTCGTAAGCAGCCTGCTGCTGGCGTTGCCGTGAGGAGGTCGTATGCGTTGGAGGGTCGTAAACTTCGTAGGTCTCGTCAGATGCGCCGTAGGTACGGGGAGACACCGCTGAATGTGGTAATTGGGAAGATGGTGTGAATTGCGAAGACAACGTGACACCGGACGTAAGCGTGCTTTGTCAACAGGGCACTTCGACGTCAGAGGGAGGCTTGGGATGAGGTGGCCAAACGCAATTCCAGCTGGCACGAGTCTGGATCAAGAAACAAAGGCAAGCCGGGCTCTGAATAACGGTCAGTAATTCACCGGATGGAATGTGGGTATAAGTCGAATTTAGAAGAGGCAACGGACGAAAAGAAGAAAGACCCTTTCCAGGGAGGAGACAGCGAAGGAAAAATGGGGGGAAGAATTGCAGAAGCAGTGGCTGGTCAAATGGGGGGTGAGAGGATTGGCCGTGAGGAAATGCGATGGCTGGGAGAGACCAAGCTGGGGCACACAGACTGGGACAACGAACGTACCTGGAAAGCTCCCAGTCCTTTCCAGACCGCCACGAGCACTATATTAGCTCGTAGCAGTCATTGACTGGAGCTGCAGAGTTCAATGGCCGGAAATATCTTGCCAGTTGTAAGACGTCTGTAGATTAGCGACCGGCCAACTGGGCAGAACAGGCGAAGGAGGAAAGGCGAAGGGAAGAAAGAGGGAAAGCGGCGCGAGATCACGGGGCTCGGCCGATCGATCACTTTTCCATCTTTGCCCTTCTTCTTCTTTTCGTTTCTTCTGTCCTTCGGCGCCTGCTGGCTTTGCTGCTCGGCTACCGACATGTTTTGCTTTTCGTCCTTGTACGGAGTATTTTAAACTGATTTTTGCTTTCTACATTGTTTCAATCGAGAATATACCCCGACCGTCACCGACAGAGCTGAACAATCAGGTACATCCATATTACCGACCTATGGCCTCATCTCTGACATCCGATCGCCAACCCAACAATGCATTTATGCAGCATTGAAACGATCGGGCAAGGACACGAAGCATCGTCAATACAAGTGGTGGTTCTGGATCTGCCCACACCTACTAACTACCGATCGCCGACGAATCCTGCCCATTGATGCGCTGGCATCCCCTGAAAAGGAATTTGGGCCGCAGCCAATTCATATACCCCGGTCTCCCGTTAATAATAGGTAGTCTGCGTTGACGTAGAACCGGCCTGCGATGTCAGTTTGGCCTCATTGTCCATATTTTCCGAGGCCTGTTAGCAAAGATCCAGTCCATCTCAAACGCACGGTTAACCTTGTGCCCCTGAACAACTTATTTTTCCGTTTTTTGGAACGAACGGCGAACCATTGGACCTACCCCACAGGCCTTCGATCTGGCTCGCCCCAATGGCGCACTGACTGGACCCATCCGCGGATGGGTTTTAATTATCCCCTGGAAGCCCTCTACGAAGTCAGTCGAGTCCTTTCCATCGTCGCACAACCGCTTGATGCCGATGATTATAAAAACTGGTGTGCAGGGCTCGATTCATTTCATCCTTGCTCATCATAGTGCAGTGCATGGTCAATTTCGTATTATTCAACTTAACGGGAGGACAAGCGGCCCGCTCGCCGGCCTCGACAATCCCCATTTGATTTGTAGATACACCTCGAGCAACATTTGTCGTGCAATTAAACGAGATAAGGTCGAGAACGAAGGCGCATAACAAGAAAACGCTGACAACCAGTAACAGCAAGGAAGACCGTCGACTCGGGAATAAACTGAGTTCTGGGAAACGCATCCAACCGTTCCGGTTTCAAACACATCAAAATTCCTTGCAGCGTGTCTCAAGTCATCCGTCCAGGTACCTGGTCGGGCTTTTCTGACCAGTCGTTTGATTAACACTGTCATATTATCAATGAATCGGATCTATCCTTCTACAGATATGATTATGGGCAGCGTGCACTACACCTCACGACTACCGTGAATTGCTGGCCTCGTATGAGTCTCGGACCGAAGTTAAAACACTCTGTGCGTCAAAGATATCTCTACCGCTAGGAATATTAATGTACCTGGGAAGCCATCTTGCAGTCTGAAGAATGTGACGGGCTTCCCATCTAGTATCGCCTTGCAGAACCTACCCGTGCGTCCAGCGACGGAAGCTGGATGAGACCCCCGGTGGAAGTAGGTTTGGCCGTCGACTCGGTGCATCATGTGCTTCTTAAGTAGAATACTACCAGAAGTCGGCTCTGGGAACAGACGGCATATTGAGTCTGCGCATAAATTTGATCGACATGCGCCCATAAACGGCCACGTCCAACTAGTTTATATATAACTCTTCGGTACACAGTCATAGTCCAAATTTGATAACCCCCAGGACCAGTCGGGATAACTTATCAAGCTCTGCAGCACTGACTGCAGCATTGGAATGTGGGCCATGCGAGGTCTTTGCTTCCTTGGAGGTCTGGACAATCATTATTTACGTCTTCTGTAACCGTGCAATTCGAATGCCGAACAGCGGCATCGAATACGAAAGCAAATACTAGTACACTTTATTGCCAACAAAAAAGCATAACCTGCTGTGAGCTTGGTTAACAAGAATGGAAGGTGGGCCCAGGAGAACTAATCCGACTCAGAGAATCGTTGATGAAGCGGTCAAAACTTCATAAAAACCATCAGAGATTTCATTGAAAAGCGAGGTGAGGGTAGGGAATTCCATTCTGCTCTGGATTGCAACCACAGAGTCCTGGCAACCAGGTCGCGATTCTGGAATGCGGGTCTGACCGGTAATACATGTTACTCCTGCAGGGTGATGCAGTACGAGCCAGGGCCGCTTTAATGACTAGCAGGAAAGCTATAACGATAGACAGGGACGACGAAGGTTCTATTCAATGGTAGGGTTACACTGACAGTGACGCTGTGGCTTGTTGGGGGCGCTGGTCGCCCCCTCCTCTGTATACCGTTGGTGGCTTTGGGGGAAGCTTTCACGGAGATATAGGACCAGTCTCGAAGGGACGATGATCGACATGATCGGCCGCCATCGCAACCCAGCGGAAACTTTCCAGTTTCCAGTATTGGTGAATGATTCTGGGAAGCATTCGCACAGACTTTTCCGCGTTCTACCTTGGCCGCCGCTTTGTAGAGGATCGATATCTCAGAATGAGTAATGGATTACCACAACGCAAATACCAAGACCTTTCATAAGGCTTGTGAATGTTTTGAAAGATTGATGATCTATTATTGTATGGATTCTGCCACACCCACAGACCAATTCTAATTTTGGAGTCAGTGCTTTCAAGATCGAGTCCGTTCGACGACGCATGAACAATATTCTTACGTATTCGACATTCACCAGTTTCATGAAAAGTTTAATCAGAGGATCCCATTTCCCAGTGAATACCCCTACTGGCGGAGAAAGCTCCTAGCCCAGCCCTTCTAGGGAGGAGCTCTCAGCTCTTGCAGCAGGTCGGAGACGGTTGACATCGGCCATCAACAACTTCAATGTTTATTCTCTTCCACAACCAGATAGACGCGCCAAAGGGCTGCTGTCGCGTGCGCGACCAGTGCTAGCCTTTTATTATGTACTGCTCGATCTGAGCACCCCGCATTGTGTTTAGCTGGCGGATCGGGTTCCGGAGCCCCTTGCTCCAGCCTTCATGCCCTGTGCACCTTACATGGCCATCCCTACGGAAGGGGAGGATGTAAGGTCTGATAGGTCATTGGTGTCTGTGCTCTCGGACGCCTGAGCTTTGTTTACACCACTGTACATTGGCATGCGTCGGCTGTGCTCCGCGGCCTAGCCACCGATCCACCGGGTCAGCCCCAGTTCCTAGCTACAGAGGTATCAATGTTTTTAGCACCGAGTATGTATAAACATATCCCCTTCACCCTTGTCATTCCTCCCAACCCACTCAATCCTGTCTCTCTTTATTTCCATCTGCCAACACTTCATGTTTCTCATATATTTCACTCTTTTGGTGAACGTTTTGCGTCCCTAGAAAAAATACAACCAAGTGCCCAGGGCATTATTAGCAGCTAGAACCTCAGCCCATGGCTACCGGATACCAATTTTCCCCTAGCGAGTTCAACGCTTTCCATAAAAGACGAAACAGGTCACAAACAACTGTTTGCTTCCCGCCGCCATCGCATCCTCCGAAGCGAGCATCTTCGTACTATCCCTCTAAGGGTCCCGAAATACTCGACGAGTCGAATCCAGACCCGTTCTATCTTGAGCACACACTCGACGACGACGCCTCTTGGGGCTCTCTACGGCGCGGGATACGCGATGTTAGATTTAGTGAAGAGGCAAATCAGTATTTCATGTTATCCACCGTGAATTCCGGCAAAGAGCTTCCCATCTCTACCAACCTTCGCGGAGATACTACTAGATCTCGGACTAATATCAATCGATCCACGCTATCAGTCGTCGAGCTGGAGCACCAATTAGGTCTTCGGCAGGTTACGGGACAACCTCGCGGGCCGAAGCCTTTTCACCATAGCCACGGCTCATTCAGCTCTGACCATACGGACGCTACACCCGACCTGACTCCAAGCAGCTCGTTTTCTTCCAACTACTCAGGCCATCTTCATCCAGACACCGTTGACAAGTTAACGGAGCAACTGTCCCAGACCAACCTCAGGGCGAACGTCAAACCCCACAATCAGGTTTACTCGTCCACACCATTGAATGGTTCCCGGACTGCTTTGCTCTCCCGGCCATCAACTCCACCCCGAGACCCTCAGCAACGAGCAGCGATATCGAACGACTCATCGGACACTCTGGTCATGCCTCGGGGAGACAGTCTCGACTCTCCTTCGTACTGTGGGAAACCATTGCCCTCCCTTCCCAACAGTGCGCGCAATTCGAATGTGCCAACAAGCCGACGGGGAACCAACCCTGGAAACAGGCCCCCCATTGAACCATCTATGATCTCCCCGCCTTGTCTGATCAATCCGGTTACCCTTGAGCCACATACCTCTCACTTCGACCAAGCACTATTCATTCCAGCCAATGACTTCCCCAGCCCCGTTCCCAGTCCAGGACCCACAACAACATCGTTTGAAAGGCCAGACCGACCCGTAACGAGTGTATCTACCTCCGGTAGAGACCGGCCTTCGACTTCCGTTTCCGAAATGTACCCTGAACAGTCAGTATGGGAGTCCGACTCTGATACCGAAGACGCAGACACCAAGTCGAAAAATCCGATCGACACTCTGAAGAAAGTCCGCAGTCGTGTTCATCTACGAGTTGCCAAATCGGCGCCCAAGCTTCAAAATAATCCTCCGTCAAATCACCCGCAGCCTTTGGAGAAGTTCCCCTCGATGCCAGAGCCTCCCCCGACACACCACACCCCTTCATCCATGAGGACGATGGTGCAAGCCTGCTCGACCAAAGACATTTTTCGTCCAACCGCCCAACAAACTCTGCGTCTTGTTGCCCCTTCTACCACATCCCTTGTACGACCACGAACCCCTCGATCCCGCGCTAACAGTCGCGGTACCAACAACAACCAACCTCGGAACTATGACATTGATAGATCAACTGCTGCAGCGATCCAGGCCAAATCCAGACGGCGACAGAGGTCTGATTCTCCGGAGGACTCCCTCTCTGCCGAGCGGGAAAAGGTCTGCACTTACTGCCGTGAAGATCGACCCGACAAAGCCATGCACAGCTTGACTTTGGCCCGTCCCCCACTCTATAAACGAGTTTGGGAATCACTGCGAGTGCTTGGCTGCCATGGAGATATCTCACCTCCCCGGCCTGGAAAATCACTGTAGCGACGGCGCGTCTTTCAACTCTCGGTTCCATTTCGTCCGATACCCGCCCATAGTTGGGGTTCTACGCTTCATTCTCTTTGGTTCTAAAGCTCGGCGCACTTCTGACAACAGAAAGCTACGGTCACTTGTCCAACATGATATTAATGATCTCCTTTGTCCTCTCGCAATAATGCCTTACTGTGATCAACGATCCCACAACCGGGGTGATGAAAATCCATAACGCCATGACTTAAATTTCCTTCTCTTGTTCTTCCTCTTGGATCCGCTCTCTCCATGATTTATGAGCCCACCATTCTGCTGGGAAATAATGCTCACTCTCTCAAACTTTGTCAATGATGATATGCAACCAATGCTGCTATGAAATGAACTGATTGATGTCCTATGACAGGCACTTTCTGGAGTTTCTCATTTTGAGCTTTTCGCTCTGTTCTCTCATTGAACTATGACTGATTTTCTCTGATTTGGCTTTTCTAAAATGGAGTTTCTCTCTCTCGCTCTGAGTCTATCGGGCTTCTTTGTACCCGACCCTACCACTCTTTGATGACCTGTTTCTCGATTCCCTGTTTTTTCTTTTCCATCTAACTATGCACGTGTCAACGGCTGTCTATCCTTCATCCTCGCTAATCCTCACCCTCCTTTTGATGTTTATCTCTGCTACAGATTCCTCAAAAGTTACGGGAACAGTATAATTGACTGAACTCCCAACCATCTCTCAAGGCTTGAGTCAATACCACAAATATCACATTACAGTAAAACTCTCCATATAACCACGTATATCATATCCTCAGCCTTGCCCCGGCACCAAACAATTATCGCCAGGTGTTTGTGTATTCCTTTCCTCCAAACCCCTTGATTCAGGTATTCCCCGAAGGTCCCGGAATGCAGTTCCCATATTTCCTCCTCTGTCCCTTCAGGGCTGGAATCTAGACGCGAATCTTTTTTTTCAAATCCCTAGTTGGGTTCTTTCTCTAATCCCTAGAAGGATCCGTTGTCCCGTACAACGAAGCGAGGTATTCTAGGATATCACCACTTTCGAGTTTACTACTGGGCAATTATGTTAATAAACCCCTTGTCTTAGGTGGGTTTTTTTTCTTTTTTTCTTTTTTTCTTTTTTTTTTTTTTTTTTTTTTTGGCTTGGCTCCCTTTTCTTGATTGATCGTCGTTGCATGATGTCAAGGCTTGAAGTCTGGTACTTTTGTTAGCCGTGTGAAGATAATGGGTTCTGGCTATGTGTATGTAAGATTTCTATGTTAATATCTGTAGCTATCTTGTTTGTCTTTGTCGTAGAATTTGCAATTTAAACAACAACTCTCGGTCAAATTAGAGTCAGCCACCCACGCGCAAGCCGTCGTAGCAATATCAGCAGCAGTAGTTAAGGTCACTACTAATCTTCGCTCGCAGACCGAAGGCCTCGGCTTCACCAGCGTCAAAAATTCCCGCCCTGATCCACCGGTTCCTTGCAGGTTGCTTCTAGCCACCGGTCAATCGAGACCAGGTCTGCAAGGCACGGGGTATAGCGAGCCGCGGGTCTCCCGGCGCGAAAAAGCGAGACCTGCATATGGATGCAGGTCTTAATCCCCGGTGAGACCTCCCGACCAACACCATCCAGTCAACCGGCAGATGAATTTCTGCAGGGGGTTTGTGCGGTGGTAGTGGGAAAGTGGAAACCGCCTCCGGGTGTTGGTAATATCGTCAGATCCCCCGGGTCGCAGTCCCCGGGGCCTGAAACGAAGCTTGATTTCCATGACCGCATAGGTTGCTTGTGGTGAGACCAGGATGACCGACAGGGGGAAACTGGGCCCCAGAGAAGACCCATTGGTGGAGAGCAGAGTACGGCAGAGCAGTGTAGTGCACAGTCCCAATCAACTCTGACTACCCGCCACCTCCGCTCCCTCATCCTGACCCTGGGCCTGGGCCTGGCTCTCACCATGGTCCTCCTTCATCTGCAAAACATCCATATTCTCCTCCCAATGCGCGACGTGAACTCTATTCTCCCACTTCGAAACAACCCCGTCGCCCTTCCCCGCCAGCTGCGTCTCCGGACTCGGTTTCCCCTCCCCATCCTCGCCACCTTCCTCTAGGGTCCCGAACACGCCCTGCACATGCAACGCCTTCACAGCGCTCTGATACAGTTTCAGAACCTCTTCGCGTCTCGCCCGTCTCGCCTCCTCGTCGAGCTCTTTGCCACCCTGTCCCTCCTCGCCCTTCTTCCTGGACGATCCTGCCGCCGTAGCTCCGGCCCCAGTCCTTCCAGGCAATTTCTTCACAACCGCCGAAGCAGCCCGACTCTCGTATCCCCGCAACACACCCTCCAGAATCCCGATGACCGTCCCCGCACGCATACCCAACTGCGCACCGACAGGGAACCCAGCATCGAAGCCCTCCTGAACGTGTTCGCCCTTGGAGGTCGAGATGCCGTCGCGATAGCCGGCTGTGACGTGTTGGCGACGGAGGAAGGGTAACTCGGAGGGCTCGACGGACGATAGGGACTTGTTGGTCGGTGCGGGTTCATGTTCAGGGGCGCGAGAGGGTTCGTGCGGTGGTGAGGAGCCGAAGATGTCGTCGAGCGAGTTGTCGATCGTTGGGCCGCTTGGTGAGGTCATTGTCGGTGGGGAGTGCGGCGCGCGGGGTAGTTGGATTTTGACTGCTCGTTTTGTATCGCTGGGTGTAAGAAGATTGGTCGGTGAAGGTAATTGAGTAGGTGGTTCTTTGTAGGTTGGATTGAGGATGGGGTTGTTGGGTTTCGTAGCGTAGATGGTCGAGATGAGGGGTGGTGGATTTGTAAAGGGAAAAATTGGAGGGCGGAATCGAAATTATTTTGGGCGGATCTGGCCCGCCCCGCGATTGAATGAACTACTCCGTAGCACTATACGGTGTATAGCATGAAGAACATTCTATGCTCCAGATCGATCATTCCAACAATTATTTCTAAACGAATGTTTTGCGTTTCAGATATCATTTGAAAAGAATTTCTTCTTCACAATTTCACTTCTAGGTCAATGCTACATGTTTAGAGAGCGATATATAACTGAGCTTCCTAACCACCTAAGATGCCCAACTCTGCCTCTACACAAATATATTCTCCCAGGTATTCATAAAAGCATCGTAAGAGTTGATGCAAGCGATCTACTTAAACAAATTCATATATACGTCAAGTATCGCCACAGAGCCCTTGCACTCCCTATAAAAGTACAGTCGCCTCCGAACTGTACAACAACACTATCATGCGACCTCCTCATTCTTCTCTCGATTTTTCCGACCGCAACAGGAAATTCCAAGCGCAACAGCAGAAAGTATCCTAAACAATTATACGTCAGTATTCATCTCCGAAACAGCCATAAACCAGTACAAAGCGAGAGAACTGGGGCATACCCATCAATAACACTCAACGCAAGTGTCGCAGCCCAAAGACCATCCCTCCCATGATAATACCGCTTTCTATAGCAATGATTGTGTTGATCTCCCTGGCAGTACAGAAAATGATGCGTAGTGCCCAGGACTACGGCGGTAATGATCCAGAAAGCCAGAGTGAAGGCATTAGATGCAACGGAAACCCATAGCTTGAACAGCGTCTTTGCGATGAAGGACGTGGTGATGATGTAGATTGCTGCGAGAATGGTCGCGATGGCCTGGTTGTTCTGTGTGAGTATGAATTCTGGGAGTTGGGGTTCGCCATTGCAAACTGACCGTAAATAAAGCCAGGCCAAATCCGCTCGATGACTCTTCCGATAACCTAGCTGCCGAACAACCTAGAATCACCAAAGCAATCACGGATTGAATGGCATGTATGCAAGATGGCAAGACGCTCATGTTGATCATGTTTGGTAGGATAGATAGATTGGAAACCTGTTATTTTCGTTGTGTTTAGAACTGCAGAAAAGATGATCTGATGCCGACATCCTATCCTTTTTATAGAATTGACCGTTGTATCTGGCATTTATTTTTTGTTTCTGCAGCGTTGCGATGATCTTCGCGATATAGAAGTCTGCCTTCCGTCCCCACAGCGATCCGATATATGGAGTGGGCACGAATCTAGTCGAACTTAGCCGATTGGCTTGGATCATGGCTGCCTATGCACTACACAGCGGTTCCCCTACAATGCTACCATATTAGCATATAGAAATATAAAAAAAGAAGTAGAGTACTGCTGCGCCTACTTACTTCCCCAGCTCTTCTCTCAACTTTTCACATTTAGCGAACCCTTAGCTAGTTGTTTTCCCGGTTCTCATTTTTAAGCGAAGGGTTGAGTTTAGCGGTGCATTATGGGGCTGGATTATATCGCTAGGCAAGAGCCGTGTGTACCAGGCCACCAGATACTGCAAATGAAATGATGGCAAAATGTGGAAGTTTAGATGGAATGGCTTCTAGTAACACTGCCTGGTCCCGTGCGAGGTACTTGCCTATTTGAGTTAGGCATCTCAGGGGAATTTCCTTTGTGCCATCAACCCCTCAAAAACTCTCTCAGGTCAAACATCGGAATCATCAGGTTGGATCATGCGATCTTGCCTCATTTGGCCCCCGTCGGACTAATCCGGGTTATCTTTGAGAAATACCAAACAAGCTACCTTTGACTACATCCAAATTCTTGCAACAACTTCACTATTCATCTCTAACAGCAATGGCTGCACGATCCCGATCCCGTTTGCTGCTTGCATTGGCGTTACCTCCAGTGGTCGTGGCCTACGGGACACACCGCTATCTCACTGTTCTGGAGACCAAGTACCCGGCTAGATCTCCCAAATCATCGGGCAGCGTTGCTCTGGGCATTCCTGCCAATCCCTCAACTCAACATTGTGCTTATGTTGATATCTATTCGGCTCGTGTGCCTCTTCGCGCCCTACAGGCTCAATCGAAGCGACTTGGTCTCAACGAGAACCCCCAAACAAAAGCAGAGCTCTCTACGGCATGGGCGCAAGCACTGCTCGGGACCCGAGTATTCCGCACCGAGTCTGCAATCATCGGTCTCTTCACCAAACGCCGCTTTGATCCCGGCGACATGGGTGATACGCCGGGTGAATTCTTTCCGGATTCCCAAACTGGGGCGCCGCGCGGGATCGTGAATGGAGCCTTAGTGGTCGAGCGACCGCCGTGCAATCGTGAGCCGTATGGCTTGCTGGTTTCCTGGAAAATTCCCGACGAAGCGCGCAAATTTTTCGAAAAGATTTCTCTTTGGGGCTATCCGTGGCGTTTGATGTCGGGGGGTCGGCATGAGATGAGTGTCTCGGAACCGTTCGAGGGGGAAGGGGAAGAGAAGGCCCTAGGACCCTTCGTTGAAGTTCGTTTTGCCTCTGCGCATGACTACGAGACATTCCCATCAGAAGGCGGTTTTGAAAGTCAGAAGGAGCTTCCGAAATGGTCTGGACGGTTGCATCGTGGCTATGCTCGATTTCTGTTGGATGTCGCGGTCCGAGAACTGGAGCGAGAGAACACCTCGTCGATATAGGCTTCACAACAAACTTTAATGGCAGGTTACATATGGCATAGCGTGTTTGAATTCCATTTGAATGGGACTCTGTGGATTCTCATCTTCGCTCATCAAATTCTTAGCCTGAATATCATCCTTTTACCTCTTCGCTGTGCGCTCCAGGTGGTTTGAGCAATTTTGGTCTGGGTCCTTCTCCAAATTTTCCTAAGGCGAAGCCTGCCATGGCACTGTTCGCTTCAAATGTTAATATACGGATTTAGCATATGGGACCAATGGGATTTTCCTGGTCATGATTCACCCCTATCCTGACATTCATACTTATATGATGGAAATAGGCAATGCTAACTGTGGTTGAGACATAAAGAGGCCAAATGTGAATGATTTAGGCGTCAAAGAACTCACATATCTGCATTCTTCACTACAAAATGTGATATATGGTTTGTAGGCCGGCGAATCTTGTTGGCAATTATTCCCTTCCAGCTTGAATAATCCAGTGACTGACCCGCCCCCTGGGTCCTTATTTAAACGGCCTCCCCCCTCTGAAATCCTTCTTCTTCTTTCAACCATCTCTCAGCACCTTCAAGCTTCAAAGCATCCATATACCCGTTCGATCTCTCACATATATCTTCCCCCATCCAGGTGAGTATTCTCCGCATGATATCTTTCATGATGGTTGTCAAACATCTGGATAGACATCTTGGGATTTACTGTATATCCTCGCTCATTTTTCCTTTGAAGGCATATACAACGGCCCTCACTTCGAAGATTGGGTGAATGTATACCAAAATGCCAAAATCGCATACAGGCGACAGCGAGCGACGAAAGCATGACACAATCATAAATTTTTCTATCGGAAAACTACGGCAATGCGCTTCCTCTTCGACAACATGTCTTATCGATCCAAAATCATGCGAAGCCATGTAGGAACCTCGATCCAGAGTGCGAGGATTGCCATGATTGCTGGGAATTAGAGCGAAGGAAACACCCAAGCACTGGAGTCTCGTCGCCATTATACAACCTTTTCAGTGCTGGAGCAAAATCTTATCGAGCAGGTATACGTCACTCGAAGATGAGCCACCTTATTGCCGGCGTATATCACTTTCTACTGCGCAGAGACTCGCGTTCCTTAAGAGGATGGTTGACAGCGCGCAAAATACGACAAGGTCACTGAGTCTTTTGTACCTGGTGCGCAGTCATGCGCACTTGCTGCGCAAAGGGTCACTTCTAAACACAGCACTCATCGGCGCGCATGATAGGCATGAACCTCATCATGGCCTCACCGCACTTCAGCAATGGGAAAAGAGATCGAATCTTGCTTCGATTCGGTGGCCGACTGGAAATACAGATCCTGTGGGCGACATTCGGCGACTGATCAAGGGAAAGCTGTGAAACCTCGGTGTTTCTCGGCGTCCTGCCAGGGCTTTCACAGACTGACCTGGTGAAGCAGCCTAGATGACTTCTATTGGCATGGGGCTGTGCAACTTAGGGCATACGAACCCACGCAGTCGATGATAATCTCGGACGCCGTCCGCCAGTGTGTTTTCTTTCAAGCACCCCCTTTGTCACCGCGAGATGGTTTTCCAACCCCAGCTTTCTCAACGCACGCAAAGTCATTTGCTACTTAGACGCATGGAAACAAATATCACATCAAAAAGCGATATCCACAGTGTTAGAGGAGGGAAACCAACCAAGACACCCTCGCTCCATCTCGAATCCAAGGACTGAGCTTACCGTGGCGAAGCTACAATCAACCCCACGAATCATATATTGGTTCCTCCGAGCCGAGGATGACGTTGGACGATTTCCGGGTGGCCAAATCTTCGCAGGCGACGAAGTCAATTTCTCTTACATCGAGCTTCTCAGAATTTGGGGCTTCGACTTTGGCATGAATGGAGTACCCAGAAAGAGCCGACGCCCCGTCGGCAAGCTGGTCGTAATGATACTCAAAGACGGCACATGGACCATACCTCCCCCACGTACCAAGCTGTCTAGCCCGACCGGTCTCCGAAATGGCGCGCAGGTTGGATGTATGTGCTCAGGTGCGGTTTTGCCGCGAGTCGGTATCAAGTAGTGGTTGGAAAAGCAATATCCCCTATTCCGCCATGGCATACTATCGATGTTCGAGATTTGGCACAACTACGGCTCTCCTAAGGTTTGGCTTTATCCTGATAAAGCCAGGCCTCAAATACAACATGGAAACTAACTAGAGGCTCTCCATCAGGCTTTCGCTACGGGAGCCCAAGAATCGACCCAACACAATCTTATGTCGTCTATTGATCCTTACGAGGTCGATTCTGAATTTGACGATGATTCAGATACGCCTGATGTAACTAGTAAATGCAATGTATTATCCCTGCTATTCTCACAATTTCTCAACGGTGGACGATAAACCAGCCAACCCCAAGTATCATGGAAACAGATACTGTTTCTACGTTTGTGGCAGCTGTGAGGGATAATCAGCGCCAGATATTATGACTACTGCTGTTTAAACGTTATCTCTATCGTGGATGGCAAACTAGCCAACCCCAGAGTTCCTGGCAATATGCACAGTTTCTACATTTGTGACAGCCGCGATGGAGAAATTACAGGTCATTGCTTCCCCAAAGCACATGTTCGTGGATACGGCACAGAGCTGGAAGCTATACTTGGAGGAAACGACAGCATACAGAACTTGGCGGCGTATCGTATCTCGACACCTCATTTATGATTCTCGATTTTCCCCACTATCCCCGCATTATATGTGCGATTCTTATATGATGCGGCGACTGCTCTGCTTTAATAATCTACCGCAGGGCGGCATGTACTCCGTGCATCATCATCATGAATCCTGATTCGGTGGTGTTCGCAAAGCCTTCATCTGACTGGTCACTGTGACTTTATGGTGCGGTGAAATTACCATACTCATTCTATCTTGGAGGTTTATTGAACATTCTTACACTCGGATATCTGCGAGTAGTAGGCTACCAAAAATTGTCAAAGGCTTCAGGCTGCAGAATGATGAGTGTTCTGCCCGACTCATACTGTCCGCTTCACCTGTTCACGGATCATTTATATCGGCCACCCACATGGACTGCAAAACATGACCGATATAGCAGACTGATAATTTCCTTAATTACAGGGACGTCTTGCTTTCTTTATCCCTCTGCAGAACCGCTTTAGAACATATATTGGCGCCGAAAGATATCCTTCGATGATTGAGCGTTAAGTCTGAGGACATCCTCGGCCACTGGAAGGGAGGCGGTCCCAGGATCCAGATACGCGTTTCACCGCTCTTGTATAGTCATGTCGATTCTCTGCTCAATATCCACATCGCGGTCAGATATCGCGTGGGCGATAGCGTGAACTGCACAATAGGTGAAGTGTATGTGACATCCGACCAGCTGTCTAGGTTCGAGTTGAAAAGGGCTATTCTGGTCGAACCTGCCCTGAACGTGTCACTTGAACTGCAGGCGATTGGCCGCATCCACCGGCCGGCTCAAAAATACCCACAGCACGTCTGGATACTGTTCATGGAACACACGATAAACAAGGGGGGAGCTTGTTCCCCGTGGCCGGCCCTTCCCGCAACATCTTCCCTGCTTGAAGGGCTGCCTCTCCATGGCTCATGTGGCACAGGTCTCCAGGCCACACCCGAGTTCGTGGGGGTAGCTAACCGTCGGAGCCCGTGTTCTAGAGCCATACATGAGCTATACTCAGACAATATAGCACAAAAAAGAACGGATGGCAAAAGTGATGACTAAACTGGTACATCTCTTTGGGCAAAAAATCGCCAGTCTTTGGACAAGAGACTGTATTTACCTCAACGACCAGTTCTAATTAGGATCTCAACTGGCTGGCTCGATCCTATAAGACTGACAATACAAATCACGATGGAATCGCTCCGAACAGCGTTTAATTGGATGACGGGGCTCATCTACGAACAAATCTATGTTGTGGCCTGCTGAGACTTGTTAGGGTCCATTACGTTAGAGAAAAGGCGGAAGCCGGTCATACGATTGCCGAACATCCACCCTACGGTTTATGCCATTTAAACCCCTCAGTTTTGACTTCACCTACAAGGCCTGAGCCGACACCCTGCTGGTCACGGCCATGTGAGATCCTCCTAGTCTATCCCCGCGGTCATTGACCTTCTAAATGGCTACGAAAGACTAGATGTGAGGACGATATTCTATGGTGCGAACCAAGCGCATGAAGGCATCACCAATGGAGGAATGCTTCGAATTATGGATAAACATGGCTGGATATCGAAGTAGTCCACCTGAGACGAAACTCAAACAAGCTTTAGAGTAAGTCGGTAACTACATATCAGGTCACAACTATCCGGAGCATTTGGGCCGTTTGAAATGGTTTCCTCATGGACAAGTATCCCGGTGATACGACCCATAAGACTGTTTCATGCAGTGGATGCCTTTGTTTGATCAAGGAACCCAACGAATACGCAATCCAAATCCAACTGGACAGAGGCAATGAATACTATTGGGGATGATCGTCACCGTGACGGCACCTTCTGTCAAAAGACAGGTATACCGCATCACTCACGGTCTCTCTCCTTTCATTCTATTGATCTGCGCTCTACAAGGAGGCGGAGGGGTCCGATGACCAGATGAGCAATGCAGACGTCCCGGCCAATTACCTCCATGAGGTCAGGATGGATGAGGCTTACGACGACGAATCCGAGTCCCCCTACTAACTACTCGTCTGATAGCGCCTGTTGGTCCTGACAGGCCGCGGCGACATGACCGTATAATGGCGGGCTAAACCATCAACCTACGTGGGCAATGCAGTATCCCTGGCTGATTAATAACCCTCCTTTGGGAGGAGCCCCGATTAACATGAAGCTCTGGGTAGGTCTATGCGAACTCAAATAACGGACGTTGGCGAGGCGGAGCTGGACGCGCTAGAGCCCGTGCCGACTACACCGAACGTCCCAGTGACGCAAACGTCTCTTCACGTCGATAGGGATCGGCCACACTCGTCTGCACAATGTTGATCGTAATCCGCCGCGAGGATTCACGAAAACCGGAGAACTTTGGTCCACCTTTGAGCCCAAAAAGCCCGCCGAGGAGCCCTCTTGCAAGCAAGACCTTGAGCTCGAATCCGAAACAGCCGTCAGTCAAAGCAAGGACGCTGCCGACTAATACAGAATCTAATAAATAAAATGGAGGCTTTCATGGCACGCAGTGGAAAGCCAGGTGGATACTTTAGCAACACCTACCTGTTTGAAATTTCCGACCCACGTTCGTCTTCATTTACTATGATCATTACACCCCCTGGACCCCCTGGACAAAAAGAGCAGAAGGTTTTCTATGTATGCATCTTATACGCAGCGATCTGCTCCGCGAGGGAATTGCACAGTGAGAAGAAGAGATCAAGCAAGAGAGTTTTGCCTCTGGAATTGGCTTGTCCATCATACTATCCGTGATGGATTCTCAGGAAGTTATCGATTTCACGTGGTCGAACAGCATTAATCTCATCAAATCATCTATTCATCCTCGTCATACACAAACGACCGCAATACAGCCTTAGCAACCTCGACACCGTCGTGCTCCAAATGCGCCGTCTCGGCCGCCCGATCCGCATGTTCGAGATCCTTAATTCCGCCGCCATCCACTCTGATATGGATCTGTCGCTTCACCATGTCCTCATCAAACGCCAGATGTGCTTGGGTAGTGAAGAGCCGGTTCGGTATGTACAGGCCTTGAATAGGTGTATGGTCGCTGCGCCCCCAGCACGCAATTTCAGTGTCGGGGTGCAACATGTCGGGTCCTGCGGACGCGGCCGTGGGCGGTGAGGTGACCTGGTCTTGGTGCATCTGGTGCAGATGAATGTGGTCCTCCTTCGTACGGAAGAGCTGCTGGCCGACGGGCGTGAGCTCGATGCGACAGTGGCCGAGTTCCCAGTCTTGCGTGGGCGCGGGCCCGACAGTGCCGCCAAGAAGGCGGGAGAGAAGCTGGTGGCCGAAGCAGACGCCAAGAAAGTGGATGTCGGGCCGTTTGATCCAGAGGGCCTTGAGGAGCTCTAGTAGCTGAAGGATCCATTCGTTGTTCGCGTGCGCATCGTACACGCTGCCGGTGATGAGCAGGCCGTCAAAACGTTCGAACTCTTGCACCTCGGGAATCCGTCCGCCTTGTTCGGTAACGACGAACACTTGATCTGTCTCGACGCCTAGAGGCGGGTGATGGGCACGTCCGGCTTTGCTAAAGTGATCGTGTACAATGCGACCAAATGAACCGCGCACCGAGTATGTATCGGGGTGAGGTATGTCGGTCTCAAGGACCATGAGGCGGACGACAGCCGCCGAGGGTGTGGGTTTGTAGGTATTATCCATATCCATATCTGCTTGTTTGGAAGATATCCACTAACTTGTGCTGAGGGGGTCGGACATCGAGGAGGATGTGCGCTTTAAAGAAATGCGACAGGGCGGAAGTCCTACGTCATCATCTTTTCCCGCGAACGCCAAGCGACTTGGCGCTGTCTCCGGCAAGGCATAAGGCAGCGATTTCGGCATATTCAGGAACCGGCCCACTCATTCCTAGCCTTGACGTCAGTCTACAGCCTTTGTGGATTTCAAAAAGGGGCTTTTCAGACACTCGATCACGAACTCGGACATCATTTCCGAAAAGAAGGATATATATATATTGCCTCTGATCGACAGGTTCCATCGGGTTATCTAGTACCATTAGGAGGTGATATTGGTACCGATATCTCTCGCAATGATATCATTGGGAACCCCTCCATGAGTCGAGAACCGCAAAGCAACCTTCGTCAAAATGTCTCTTTTACGAGCAAAAGATACAATCATGTCGTCCCGACTCAGAGAACCGGATTGAAGACCAGCAATGCGATACACAACTCGGCTATCTAGAAAATTTGGACCGTCAGGCGGCTTTTTGGACGAAATTCGGCAAACATGATTGCAACACAATAAAAAGCGAGCGCAGATAGCCGCTCGGTTCTAAAGCCCCGACTCACCAGTTAGGATTTTCATAACCACCTACGCAGTTGGAGGCCTCGGCCTCAATCTACACGCACTGCCTTGGTCTCTTGAATGAAGGATTACGCTTATCGATTCTATATCGTTCGCGCCCCATAACTGCAGTGGAAATTAATACCAACTCATCCACGGCATAGAACCGACGTGCTTGGAGATGACAAGAGCACATGAATGTGGCTGCGGCACTGGGCGTGACTTTGAGGATGCACGATTGGCGAGCTCTAACGGCGTCATGGATCATTTGCAGATTTTCCTTCAGGAGGCAGTAGCCAGACTGAGCCAACAACGCGCAAAAGTCTTGCGTCGCCCGGAGGATACAACAGCGCAAACAGAAACGAGGGATCTGGCGTGTTTTGAACCCCACTGAAATCATCAATGATGGCCAAGACCATTTTATCTCTGCCTGGTTTCTCGAAAGCAAGAAAGCAAAAACCGCTGTGAATTAGCTAGTTTGGACCATGAGTAAGTGCTGCTCGGTCAGCAGAAATCTACCTACTGCATACAAACGAAACATTCCCAGACTATATTAGAATTCTAGCTTTCTAACCGCGGTTCGAACGAGATCTTCTGCCACCTCGGTAGACTCTCCAAAACCACATGACTGGCCTGATTATATGCTGAAATCACCCAACAGATTACTAGAGAAAGCGATCATGTTCTATCTCATCATGTCTTCCTTGAGGCGGTAAACATCAAACGTTGTCACTACGAATCTATCCCGCAATCCTTTGAAGCGTTTCGCAAGAAGATAAAAGCCACCGTGCATACTGGAAATCCTATTCCAGCCCACCAAGCCGTTTCCCTTCTTTCAATGGTTTCAAGCAATAATTGAGCACATTTAAGAGCTCTATTTACGTTTATGGGACGAAGCAACCGCCAAGAAGCTCGCTATACGAAGGTTGAGACTTTACGAACTCAACTTCTCCATCGATCTCAAATCCATACAACGAGTTTGTAATAGACTCCTGGTCGATCTGACGCGGCCCGCAATGGAACCGGAACCGGAATAATGTCTGGTAGAGGAACAACATATCAAAGGAAAGGCGCTGGAAGAAGGCCAAGTCATGGAGGAACACACAGTCAGATCCAAAGATGGGGTCCCAGAACTGTATGCGAGAAATGACAGGACAATAAATACCTCAACTACCCAAGCGATGGGTCATGAACCCCCGAGCAAATCCGGCTGACGCTTTAGGCCAATATGAAGATTCGATGACGGGAATCCTAGGCCAAATATACATGGCTTGGCCGGAAGAGGGCGGACATCGAAGGGATACATGGGACTTACTTTTGGGGTGTTTCCAGTGGATTGGAAAGCGGCGAGGTGGAGAGAGAAGAGAGATATTAGGAATGAAGAAATAGAAGTGAAGAACACTCGTTTACCTGACACAGACTTGTTATATACTTTATGTATGTACGCAAGTTTCAATGTTCTGAAACCTGTCACAACATTACTTCCAGGTCGCCGGGCGATGAAGTCTGAACAACTAGAATGGCATACGTGCTTCTTTAAAGTTAATATCGCATTTTTACTGCGACAGTAAAGTTTGCTTTCTGTCAGAGACACAGAGAATTGGATCCTTCACTTCGCCTCGGTCCAGATGGGAGCTTTCCTGAATGGCCTTGGCCTGGTCCGAAAGGTAGTAATCAGCTATACGTTTGTCCAATGGACACTTTCGGCCTGTAAAAGGATAGTCTAGCATCAATCAGGTCTACCAAGCATTGAAATTGGAGTCAAGTTGAAGAGTGTTAGTGCGTTTCTCGAACAGAGCAGGTATTTCTTCATTTAGCACATATAGCTCTTACTCCTATTGGGCTGCTTTGAGACGTTTAATCCTCATCAATTCTATCGCGCAGGCTCCGATGGTTGTCCACCCCAGCAGTGAGGTCATTAATCCATGCACGTATATGCCGGGCAACAAACTCATTATCGCAATTCTGCACTGCAATGTCGAAATCTCTTTGACGTTGGCTCTTGTGGAAAATCTCCACCCATCCCGGTTCCAGGCTTTTCATTCTATCAACAAACACATCACGAAGGAGAGTAACCTCATACTCCCATAGGTGTTCCCAGTAGAGATCGGAGGCTTCTCCGCTCGCTTCGAGCTCATATCGTCGTAGATCAGGCTTGAGGCTGCGCGGTGGCCCTTTCAAGAATGCAGGGTAATAGCAGGCGTTCCATAAAGGGAGTGCTGAAACACATTCCCAATCTAAAATAGCTGCTAGCTCTCCGTTATCATGAACGAGAATATTTCGGCTAGAGAGGTCGTCATGAACCAGGACTGAGGGCTCCGGATTGTCTCCATTTGGTGGAAAGAAAGATGGAAGCAGGGCTTTCAGTTTTCCGATGATTTCCAATGTTCTTCTTGCATCATCTTCATCATCGCTCTCAAGATCGCTAGATGGTAAATTGTCTAGTATTGACTGACAGTCTTTCTCGCTTAAAGAAAGGCGTGATGTAATCCAGTCGCTACTAGACGTAAATGGTCCTCGATGAACATCCTGAAGGATATGTGACCCCCAGAAAAAGTGCATAGAAACAATTCTGCCCACATCTGGTAATCCCGCAGGCGTATGTTCCTTTTCAGATAGAGGTGAATTGTTAGAACATGCTGGGTTTCCAGCAGGCCAGGTCGCTTCAAACAGCCCGGAATCATTGAGAGTAGATGCTGTCCTATAGAGATTTCCAATTCCCTGGAGTTGGTTCCGAAAAAGACAACTAGAATAGGCCGCAAACTCTTCAACAAGACTTGTTTTTGCAAAAAATGAGAGAGAGCGCCACAGCTCTTTCAAGGGTCTTCCAGGCATTCTGGTCATGATGATCCATTCAAATCCGATAGGATTTTCTCGTGAAGATTGATAAGTGATCACTCGAGGAATAGGGATATTTGCGGTACGGGATACCCAGTCCACTGTTGAGACTTCACTCATAGTTTTATAGTACGGATCAACAGGCAACGAGACTCGCATAACAAAGATCTCATTGTCTATTTTCACGTCGTACAGTTTGTTCAAGGCACCCTCGGCGAGGAAGGTCACCTGGACCGTGCGCGATGGTAGTAGCGACTGTATTGTCTGCTCGATGACCTGAGGATCGGGCTCCACCTTCCACTGAGGTTCAAGATTGAAGGTTCTTTGAACCCAGGCAAGGCCCGGTGGTTGTACCTCTAGTGGTTTCATTTCTGTCATGATGTAAGGGAGTTGTGTTGTCCGCTGTGGATTTCGGTATTGAGATTCTGTGATTTGAGCTTCAATTTGAGGGGTATAACAGAATATCCGTAAAAGTCGAGAGGGACGCACTAATTTCTGACACCGCCGTTGCTGGCCCAGCCAATCTAACAGCATCATTAAATTACACCCCAATCCAGAACCTTTCGGAACCCTTCTCCCGAAACCCGTTATGGGTAACTATACTATTACAGGCCGAGAGCAAGAGGGCAGCGACAATATGTCGGCAATCGTGCCTCCAGGGACACCAAGAATTCAATGGCGGAACTCTCTCCCTTCGTATTTTGCTCCTTGAGAGTTCCGAATTGACATGAATGGTGTTAACAAAGGCCCCATTGTTATGGACTCCCCCCATACATGTCCAAGTTCAATGAACCTGCATACGACAAGCCCCAATCGGCATGACCTTCAATTTGGATCACAAGAAAGTCAGAAACTTGGTTAGGGCTTTGCAAAAACAAAAATTGACGCAGGACACTACGCTCTATCAGCCTGCACGTTTGACTCTCCCGGTCATTTCCATAAATGTTGAGACGACATATCATTAGCCCAATCGCTCACTACAAGTAAATGCCATGAACAAGATGATCTCCCCCAATTGTTTTGCCCTCCCAAATTGAGTTATCTTATTGTCGGCATCAAAACTTTGTTAGGCAATCGTCGGGGTGATATTAATATGCCCTCAGGCAGGACTACTCAGAGTGCCTCTTGTTGCAGAACAGACAGCGGATCTGACGGGTAGCTGTCGATCATGCCGACAGGGAGAGCCTCTACCACCATATGATGCGGCTCGATAAGTTCCAGAAGCAGTGCATCGTGTCTGAGGGGGTTATCCCGGAGACTATGGACGACCCGGAAAGCGGCACACGATGCCATCGAGGCTGCCAAATGTTTGGAGGACAGAAAGAATCCTGATCCAGCATCAGAGGAAGATAATGAGGATAGGATTAAGCCCATACAGTCCCTGGGCAATGCGATGTCCGCAAAACGGACACAGCGTGGCGAGCGCGTGCAAGACGCTGAAGGAAAGCGGGGAATCAGAATTCGTCAAAGAGCTTGGCCCTGATAAGACCAATCCTGTACAGATCTTCGAGCACAATACACTCTTGTGCCATTGCGAGTGGAAAATGTGTCGAGCAGCAAACTGGCTTAAGCTCTGGGAAATACCAAAGGAGACACAGCTATCATCCACCTTTCAACGGTAGGGGATATGAAAGCATTTCAACTTTACTTCAAATCTCAATGCTGAACAGTACTGAAGCTGCTCCGTCATACCTCTGAAAATATGGCCAATTCAGGTTGCTGAAGGATGACGACGATTCAAGCTAGGGCAGGCCGGCTATATGGCCGCTTTGGTAACAACAAACTGGGACGCTCTCAACCCGACTAAGCTCTCGACCTTTGTGGCTAGACAAGAAGCCAGGCGGACCCAAGGGATTTGGCATCCTTTCGTCAGCGCTGGCGCGGCATCCTTTCAGCATTACGGGATAACGAGCACCACTGACGATGAAGAAGCAGACCTTCAAGCCGCACGGCAGAATATGCGAGCTATCATGTCTAATTTCACTGCTGCTGATCCAATGAACTTGCAGCTGGGCCAGCAATTCCACAGCGACGGCGAAAAAGAAGCAACAGCCAATTGGCTTGTCAATTCCATGCCGGCTCTTGGTAGATTCCATCGGCAACCTGTTGCTCGCAGCGTCTCGGAAAGGGGTTCCTTGCAACAAGCCGAACAGCCCCAGGGTTATTCTAGCCAGACGAAAGGCGCTGCGGTGTTTGGGGCTGTGGCTGCAGGTGCATATGCATATCACCGGAGAGATGATGTTAAGAGAGGCGTAAATACAGGTCGGGATATTAGCCGGCGGATGAAGTGGGAAGTAGGACCGAGTGTCAGAGGTGGGAATCTCGGTGTATCTTTCGGAGGAAGCCTAATGTGAGCCACCGGGACAATGTAGCTACATAGACGCAGTTATTAACCAAGAATCCGGTGGGTATACTCCCGTCTGCAGCTAGTTGCAATTGTGAGTTCTGCGTCAGGTATTACAGTATGTGGTAACTCTTTTCTGCTGGTCTCAGCAATATAAGATTCTGGGTAATTCAATCATACTCTTTATTACACTCACCATGACGTTGGGCGTTTGGCATAGCAGAGCCCCATCATAAATGGGCGAGTATGCGATGCACAAGCTCAAAGATCAGCCACACATAGTGTAAGACGTTATAGCGATCGTGATGAATGCCTACCGGGTGTGGTACCCCCGCAGGTCCCTGATTCGGTGTAGCTATTCAAGTCTCCTTCCCAAAAGCGATCAGGCTGTAGTGGATGTGAGGCTCTTCTATTTCTTGCTTAGGGCGGCCAACGATCTGGTGTTGATCTCATGTCACCTACACAGTCGGGCATGTCACCTAACTCTAGCGGCAAGGCGCAAATCCAGACTACGTTATACGGATGGCAGCAAGCACCAATAGTATTCGAAGGGGAAATATGCTATGGAAAGACATTGAGTAATCTAGTTACATGTCTGACATAATCAAAGAGAAACCAATTCCACAAAGTATCCATTCCTGTACAAGACCTCATACATATAGCTAGTACACAAACCAAAAACCTATCACAATGATATATCAACCCACCCCTACCTCCCAGCCTACATACATAATGCACCCAATATCCATAAACCCAGAAAGCCCCTAGAATTCCCCAAACCCACCCATCTAGATACAATCCTCCCCAGACCCCACAACCTTCCACCCGACCCACCCCTTATACGGATAGCAAACCTCCCAATCCCCCCTCACGGCCTCGATAAACCCATCCGCGCTACACTCCCCATCCTGAAACGTGCACAGCGCATACGGTTCCGCGATAGGGCTTTTCCACGAAATGGTCGCCACGGCCGTCGTGTTGGGGTTCGAGTCCTCGGCGAGCGAGATGCAGGAGCGCGCGGCGACCCCGGAGCGGTGGTAGATTGAGATGTCGTAGTTGGAGGAGTTTGGGGAACAGCCGGAGGTGAGGAGGTGGAAGTCCCACTTTTTTTTTTTTTCCCCTTGGGTTTAGTTTTCTCGAGGTATGGGGGGAAGGGATGAGGTTGGGGTGAGATTGAGACTTACGTTTCGGGGCTTCAGGGTGTCGGATAAAGCGAGCGTGCTGGATAGGGCTGTTACGAGGAGGGTGGTGGGGAGGTGCATTTTGTTTGGGTTGATTATGTGCTCGTTGTATGTAGAAATGGGTAGAGTAGAAATTAAGAGGTATAAGACAATAGAACAATATGCAAGAACGTGAAGGGTATATTGAAAGAGAGAAAAGAGACTATCAGTAAAAATATGGCCAGAACCTCCTTATAAATCCCCCCGAAGTCCTATAAGCAGTTTGCTTTTCCCACTTTTCAGCTGTACCTGAAACTTGGACCAAAGCCAAGTCCAGAACCAGAGCCGAGCAGAGCGTGCAGAAACGAGGATCCGCCCTTTCGAAACCCGACGAATCGAATTTCCCCGAGCGGAGTCCTGATCGGCCTGGGTTGAACCAGATGAACAGCTGCAGTGTAACCTTTTCTAGGATGTGGTCTCGAGGGTGGATATTATTCGATGTATTCTTCTTTATTAATACATTGCTTGCCTATCTGCACTCGCATCTAGGAAGCAAGTAAGGCAAAACTACCTGTCTAGCCCATATTCAGATCCAAATCTAAGAATAAAAGAAAGCCAGCCAGAAATGTCGTCTTTTGTATAACCTAACGGACCACACGCTGCCTTTTATTGACGGCCAGGAGTCAACCGCCACGCTCGTAGAGGAAGGTTCTGCAGTTTCAATACCGCCGGCTTAATGAACAGAATGAATGTAACCGTGCCGATCAGCACGCAAAGAATGTTCGTGGTATAGTAACCATCCCGGATGGTGTGACAGGTACCACCGCCGTTGACGCAGAGCGCCTTATCCGGCTCCAGGGCGCAGGAGAAGGCCGACGTGACGAGATCACCTTTCAATTCCTCCGCGGGAGGTGGCACAGACGGAGGCACACAGTTTGCTTCCGTGAACATGTCCACCAGTTTAAGGATAAAGTATCGAGGGAATGTGCCGCCGAGATTGGAGACCCTGGAATGAAGTTAGCTGGGGTTGCTTTTCATAAACATACAGTTGAGACAACTTACGTGGCCAACATGGTCATGTAGGTGCCTCCAATGGCAGGGTCGGCGATGCGTGCATGGAAGGCAGACACGGCAACAAACATGACCGTGTTCATAAAGGTCGAGACAACATGCTCGCCAATCACAGCCAACAGGTACCAGAAAGGAATATCCGTCCCGGATGGGAAGACCATCACCGTGGCCTGAGCCAAAACAGCGGCTGCCAAGCGGCCCATGAACGCCCAGCACCACAGCCGCATGGGCGTGTACTCCGTGGACCACTTGCCGGCGTAGTACCCCAGACAGATTTCAAAGGGAAAGTCGATGAGCACCACTAGCGCCATGTTGTCTTGGCCGAACCCCTTGTCTAGTAGCTTCAAACTGGTCACGCCATCGTTGGCCTGGAAGCCGATCTTGGCGATCAGGTGGACCAGGATGATGGTCTGAATGTTCTTTAACTTCAGCACATTCCACATGCTGCGGTAGACATCCATGATACTGTCCCGATCCTGAGTCTTGTCTTCCTTCTTCATCATGGCCAAACAGAGAGTGACGACCAGATACGCCCATCCCCAAAAGGTCAGGTACGAGCCCAATGACAGAAGACCCTCGTCCGCCGGGATCGTCCGGAACCAGCGATTGGCAAATTCCTTCGAATTGAACGCCAGGAACACGGTGTACGACAAGAAGTGGCCGGCCGTCAGTCCGACCGTCTGCGCAGTCGAGGCGTACGAAATGTTAGGCGGCGACATCAGCGTGATGGCCCATCCATCCACGGCAATATCTTGCGTGGCGCAGAAAAAGACCAGCAAGAACCACCAATATGTGAAGTTCCAAACACCCGCGCCCCCGTTGGCTCCCGCCTTTTCCATCATCGGCCCGATGCGTCCGCCCAGATAGATCATGGCCAGACCGGCGATCACCTGAACAGGGGTGATCCAACTCTTGCGTCGACCAAACCTGCGACTCCAGACCGCGTCGACGATAGGACTCCACAGCAGTTTCAACGAGTAGGGATACGAGGCGAGCGAGAAGACACCGATCTGGCCGTACGAGAGGTACGGTTTCAGGAGGAACGGGACGGACCCGGTAGCCAGACCCATGGGCACACCCTGCAGGAAGTATAGCACGCAGAGCAGGAGGAAATTCCTGCGGTCGCTGCGCGGCAGATTGGCGAAGCTCGTCGTGGTCAAGGCGGGAGTTTGCGGGGTGATAGGGGGGTCGTGATCGAGGGAGAAGCTGGGCCGTTGCATGAGGCGCGAGGCGCGGGCCGTGGTGGAGGACTCGAGGGAGGTGTCCCTCTTGCGCATTTCGACGTTGGAATTCATCTCGTCGTTCCCATGCCCGTTGCCGTTGGTTTCAATGGTCAAAGTCGGCTTGGAGCGACGCTTGGAGACCGTCCGTACCTTGCGCTTCATCTGTGCACTGCGGCCGCGTGGGAGGAGGGGGTCGTCGTCGGCGGAGTTCGTGTCGGAGGGAAGGTCCAAGGAGGAGGAAGAGGAGAGATTGCGGCGGTGGTCCGTTCGAGGAGTTAGATATCGATGTTCGCGTTCACCCTTGTCCGTGCTGCATGCTAGACGGTCGAGTTCCACTTCTGCAGAATGGGGATGGCGATGGCGATCGGAACGCGAGGAATCTGCAGGGACATGGACGGAGGAAGAAGGAGATGGGGGGGGAGAGTAACGAGAGACAGGATGCATCCACCGTGGTAAATAAAGGAAATGGAAAGGAGAGACTTCTAGAATTTCCCAGATGGATGAACTGGGGAAGTGAACGACAAACTGGCCTTAACTTTATTCGCCCGGGTCCTTACGGTCAGGTATTGTATCTTGGTAAGCATTCATGGATCCCCGTTTGACGTAAAGTGGCAGAATTGACCAGTCATACCTGACTGCTATCCCACCGCCTCGGCTGCCGAACCATCACGTGACTGCCGCGTCGCGCGCATCCCTGCCGATCCGGTTTGGCGATTACCCAATCGGGCCACCTTCGCCTAGTCGGGAAGGCATTTCCTGAACCGCAGCCCGCTTCATTTGAAAATTACCTCGCATTGTTATCGTGAATGACTGGTTTCTCAGGCCCATTCTAGGCTCATTCCAGGCTCACTGTAGTGATGTTAAGCCTGGAGCTGTCCTGAAGGCAAGGGGCTGCAGCTACCACTTTCAATAACTCACCCTGCATATCGATCTATCAATCATACTAATCATTCCAACTCCATCTCTTATGACACGATCACAGAACGACGCCTTTAACATTTCATGATGCAACAGGTAAGTAAATCTCAGCCTTGAAAAATCACATCCACCTCATCCGCCTCTCCAACCCAATTCCCCTATTCCTCAGGAACATGCGCCGTGACCTCAATCTCGACCCGCATATCATCCTCCCCAAGCCTCGTCACCCCCACACACGTCCAAATCGGCTGATGGTCCGGCATATATCGCTTAAAGTTCCTGACCATCGCGTCCAGCGCCTCGTTGTTGATCGGCACATGGTACGAGTTCACCCGGAAGACCTGGCTCCAGCCCTTTCCGCCAGCGTGCTTCAGGTTGAGTTCGACGTTCGCAAAGGCTTGGTCGATTTGTGCGTTGATTTCTTTGTGGAAGACTCCCGTTGTGGGGTCCCAGCCTCCTGTAGGGGGTTAGTTTTGCTGTTCAGCTGCTGGGGAGAGAAGAGGGTATGGGTTAGGAGGGATGGGTTGTGGGTAGATAGAGGGTAAACGGGAGATGTGAATGTAGATGTAGACGTGATTAGGGAGGAGGTACAAACCTTGTCCAGCACATTCGATGCGATCGCCGACTCGCACCGCCTGGCTGTATCGGAAAGTCTCTTGGTTTCTGGTGCCGACGCCGGGGTAGTTGTAGTATGTTAGGTGGGACATTGTGACTTTTGATCTTGGGTGAGGGGTTGTCAGTTAGAAGGCAATGTAGGAATCGAGTACCAAATCAGACAATGACATTTGATTGCATGGAAAATTGAGTTGGTTGTTGTACGGTCTATATACCCACGGTTTCATGGTCGTCACTTGAACGATGTCATAGAATCTCATTATTCAGCGGGATGCCAGCGGAATTCATATTCCGTCACCATTCAGGTCCACACACAGGATGAAGGCATCAATGTTCTGTAAAAAAGCAAAAACTTTCAATTGGTTATTGGCGGCAACCTGAAAAGTTTCTTCGGGGTTGGTTGAAAGCATAATGTTCCCATTGACTACTAAGTGTCTAGCTGCGTTGTTAAACCCGATATTACAAAACTTGCATGTCAACATGTCAATGTCAATATAGCTTTGATAGAAACTGAAATGGAGCGATAGGTAAGTAATCAACAGATTTTGATTAACGTGAGGTACGAATGCTCTAGGATAACGGCTCCTTCAGCTGATAATTTCTCGTAGATCTGCATATTCTTCTACCCAGTCCAAGAGAGAGCCATGATATCAGAAGAGCTAAGAGCAATACCAATAACAATCCTCATCTGGCCATTATGATACGACAAATCTATAACGAAAGATTCCAATACCAACAAACCTTAAGCCCGACGCTCCGTGTCTTACTATGTTGAAAATGTCCCAGCGATTCAAGCGACGAACCCTTGCCGTCACCACCGAAGAGGGTTCGTGTGAGATACATGGACCACATGCCATGTGGAAACGTTAGAAATCTAGAACACGAGTCTTTATTCCGGCTGATATTGTCAATATAAGATTGGCGAGACCTTTCGATGTATGAAGGTCGTGGAAGAGAAGCGGGACTCCGAACGTCCTCTGGGGCAGATTGGGTTCGTTTCGCAATATCTAAGCTCCTATCAAGTTGATAGCTGTTTGATTGATCATCACGACACATTCGATGTCTACTTACCAATTTCCGTTAAGGTGGTTAGAGCAACCTTGTCAATTTTATGATAAGAATGCTGAACGTTCGGGGCCAAGGCGATCAGTCTTCAGCATGTAGATTCAACTAGATGCTCTGTCCACATCTCCGAGGAAAGAAAATCATCCAGTTCGTGACAGAGCAGGCAGACCCATTTTGCCATACAAGCACTGATTCAGTTACACAAAGATGGCTCATGCAAGACTTGCAACGCCACTCAAATAGAGCCCTTTAGAGCCAGCCAGAGAATATCAAACAAAAGATGGAAGTAATGCTGTGAAAAGATGAAATAGATATTGAATGGTGCAGATAAGCTATGCGACGCAATGCAATGCGAGGCTGGCGAAGCAATCAATCAAAAGCAGCGCATAGACACAGATACAATCGATGAATCGATGACCAAAAGTCCTGAACAATAGATGCCCATTCCCAGCACCTTAATCCAAATCGAGGCGATAGAGAAAATCAAAAAATGTCGAGTAATCCGATATTTGCAAGATCCGACATGCAAATTCCGCTTCCGTAGATGTATGTAGATGGTTAAAACTCCAGAAACACCAGCTCGTGAGCGAAGTAACAAAGTAGCAAGAAAAAAAAAAAAAAAAACACGGTCGCAAACACCCGCACGTCCCTAATTTTGTACAGAATGCCAAGCAAAAAAAAAGAAATAGAAGAAAGTCGGAAAAAGCCAACAGGACGCAAATGACGGAAGAAGAAAGCGAATGAATGGATGACCATTCACCGATCAATTCCAGTCTCTAGCAGCTTTGGCTTCTAGAGCATCGCGCTTCTTATTGCGCCAGAGGAAGTAGCAGCATACGCCGGCCGCGGCCAGGACCAGTCTATACAGAAGTTAAATGAGTTCCGTCGAGGAGATCGCAAGAGCAAAGATTTGGAGTCGATTTCATGAAGAAAAGGAAACATACACCCCGATGATGATGCCAGGGACGCCGCTCTTCAGGAACGTACTGGTGGGCTTTTCGCAGTCATCTCCACTACAGTCACGAGCCAAGAGAAGGGTGGTTTCAAGGGCGGGCATTTTGTCGCGAGTGTGTACTGTTGAGCGGAGAAATAAAGAGACGTAGATAGTGATGGTCCGGAGTAAATAGCAGTCGCAATCGCAGTAGTGGAAGTGGTTATTGAAGTGGATGGAGTTGTTCGTTCTTGAAGAACGGGGAGGGAAAGGGGCAAAATATGGATAGAAGGGCTAGATGATGGGGCTCGAGTATGGACTAGAAGGCAGGATTCAGGGAAAGAAGGGGACAAGAGGGGAAAATTTTAAAAATCAAGTGAATCGAGTCTCAAACGGCCAGTGCCAGAATAGTTAGTTCAGTTAATTATGGCAAGCCTAAGCCACAAAATAACGGGGGGGATACCAGGCATCTGTGCACGCCACCGTCGCAGTGAGGATAATAATAATCGGAGTTATACTAATTTTGGTAGACTCCAGCACAAAGACAGACAGACTGAGCTGAGGATAGCGCACCAGGCACCAGGCACCAGGTTGAACAAAATGGAGATATCCAGCGAGGTTTAATTATCACCAAGACCGCAACCAATTGGAGACGGAAGGAAGGCGATGAAACCGTCAGACCAACGCGGAACAGGGCCAATTGCTGACATGGAATGAAGGGGAGATTTGGGTGAAACATTCTGTTGCCCCACTTGCCCCTTTTTTTGGCTCTCGTCGTCCACTCCCGGGCGAAGCTAGACTTGGATCTCATTGATCTCATCGGGAATGCTGCGAACCTGTTGGTCGCGGTGGGGAGACTGACACAGGGGCTGTTGCCCTAGTTTGGTGAAGGCTATAGAGTGAAGACCCCTGAATTCTCCCCTTCCTGGTTTGATTGATGTTGCATCTCTCACAATGAAAAATACTCTGTATTATTATATCTATCTATCCAATCCTTGATGCGACATATTAAGCTTTATCTTCCCCTAGCTACACCCCTCTAGTTTCGAGTCTGTAGGTATGGGCTTCAACCCTTCGATCCCAAAAATAATCCTCGAATCCACCGTCAAGCCTTGGCATTCTCCTCGTCCTCGCTAAAGGCGAACTTGGAGTAGCGACGGATCGCCTCGCCTTTAAAGTAGAACACATACGGAATAGCGCAACAGGCCAACGCGATGAAAGCAAGCAGCGTGCTGGCCCACTGATACCCGAGCCGATCGTACATCTGCTCCGTAAACAGCACGGTGGCCGCGCCCCAAATCGACCGGATGAAGGTCTTAGCGGCCAAAGCAGACGCTGCTTGATGTTGGTAGGTGTCCACTGATGAATTCAATTAGCTTGCTGGCCTTCAGAGCATCTCTTATGTCATACTGTCATACGCAGTATGCGACTTTTGACACTTGGGCGTGGGGGCGGGGGTCGGGTTGGTTAACTCACCGAGATAATTGTTGGCGGAATTATACAAAAAGATGAATCCAAATCCGATCGGCAATCCGCCCATAGCTGGACCCAGCCAGTGTACTCGGGGATAGGATGTCCATGCGAAAACAAATAAACCCACAGGGATGAACCAGCAGGAAAACATCATGGGGATGAGACGTTTCTCGGCCGGGGGCTTCCCGTTGTATTGGTCGCACAGCTTCAAATAATGCTTGTTGACGAAGGGCGAGCACGCCGCGCTGAGAACAACTCCGATGGCCAATGGAATGAACATCAATCCCGTCTTACTTGCGCTCCATTCTTTTCCGGCTTGATATACAATCGGATACCTATTCAAAAGTAATTAGTTCGGTTCCTGTCTCGACTCGCGGAGTGACTTACGCAACGAAAAACATATACAGAAGGCCATAGAGAACCGACTGAGAACAAATTAGCTCAAACGAACGGTGCAGCGCGCAGTGAGACATCACGAACCATATACAAGGAAATGAACATCACGATCGGCTCCAAAAACAGGAGCTGGAACGGCCTAGCGATGAAAATACGCAGTCTCTCCAGCATAGGACGTGGGTCCAGCTCCTGCTCAGTGACGTATCTATCATTCTTTTCGGCTTTGCGAAGCTTCTGCGCCCTCTTCTTCAAGATCGACGGAGCGTACGTTTCCTTCACAGTGAAGGTGATCAAGAACCATGCCGCGCCGGACAGGATAAGCTGGATCCAATAGAGCCATCTCCAACCTTTGGCATCTCCGAGGAACCCACCAACCAGAGGACCGATGGCCGGACCTAGGAAAGGTGCCGCGCTGAAAGTCGCCATAGGTACACCTCGTTCCTCATTTTTCCAAAGATCAGCCAATGTGCCGCCGACGAGAGTCATGGGCGCACTGAAAGCGATTCCGTCGATAGCACGGCAGACAATCAACGTGCCGATGTTCTGGGCGACTGCGCAAGGGATGACGAAGATGACGGCCAGAAGGAGGGTGATTGCATAGATAGGTCGGCGACCGACAACCTCCGATAGAGGAGCGAAAAGCATGGGACCTGGATGATGACCATGGATTAGCCGTTATATCCCAACTTCAATCCACCCCTTCTCGTTCGTACAGGGCATACTAACCAACACCAAATCCCACCACGAAAACCGTAATCGGCAGCATAGTCACCTCGCGAGATACATGAAAGTCCTCAGCCACACCCTCGAGATCCGCCGTGATGACACTACTGGCAAATGCCACGACGAAACAGGTGAAAGCGACTACAATAGTACACCACCATTTGTAGGCTTTGGACCAGTTCTTAGGATTGTCGGGATCATCAATCGTGAAGGTGACCAAGTTGTAGTCTTCCTCCTTGCCGGTGACATTGGACTTTACCGGCTTGACGATATTCCCGGATTTTGTTTCGGTGACAAACTCGTCGAGGTTGCCGCCGTCTGCTACCGTGCCGTAGGGTAGCTCTAACGGGTCGGTCTGTCCTCGACCAGAGCCGATGGTTGGCGTGCGATGAAGGTCTTGTGTCATCTTGGGGATTTAAACCGACCTCAACAAAAGAAGTAAAGTACCTCCCAGCGATTTAACGAGGGAAAAGCCTGGCGAAAGCTTGATGCGACGCCAAAATCAATCACAGGAAACTCCATCTGGCCCGACCAACGACGAGGTATTTATGTCTTGTTCCAGACTGTCGATGGCATGAGAAAATGACATAAACTGACAGGGAAAAATTCCCCACTAGGCAAGAGATGATGCCAAGGGCATCTTGGTGTGGCGCTAGGTCTGAGGCCATCTGAGTTACCGGATCGGGTAATCTCTGGGGATATTGAGGTAGACATCCCCAGAACAGCTTATCGCGTTGTGGAGCATGGGGAGATGAATAAACAAGCGGAGTTCTGCCTAACGAGAGACATGCAAGATCTCCTTGATCGGATATGGTCGTTCTGCAATACTTAAAAGATGTTTGTGAAAGTTTCTCCTGGATATCATAACCGTCTGCATGACCTGGCAGATGCCGAACTTCCCATTGACGGCGGAACTTGCAGCCTGATCGAGCAATTCTTGGCTTGTTTACCTTTCCAGGAATGGAAAGATGCTCCTTTCAGATCTGACAAGCAATACCATTGGTTGCCTAATTTGCATAATGGGTCCCGGTGGGTCACTCCAGGCTTATCTAAATGGGCAACATGCTCCGATTCATCTTCATCTTATCTTATGGGCTTGTTGCTACGGGGTTTTGGGCGTGCTCAGGTATGCATGAACTCTATTGATTTAAGATGGTGGAATGACACTACGATAGTGGACTAAGTAGGTCCAGGCGCTTCTAACAGCCACCCACAATTGTATACTGTTTTTTCCTGACAATTACTTGGATTTCTACCTTACATTTTAGCAGTTTCACTCCTACGGAGTAGAAATTCACCTGAAAGTGGAGACAGATTGCTACAGTCCATGAGAATATGGCTCTCCGCAGCTGAAAAAGGATACGAAGACCCCCTCCTTTGAAAGGTATGCGCTTGTTATTGTGATGACATCATTGATCAAAGTATGTAGAAGTCCGGGCCTCAGAAGCCGTGGTTATGGCAAAGCGCATACGGTTGGGAGGGAGTGATATCATGACATACTGAGAAACAAAAGAAATTGCATGTAGCCAGTCCCATGGATCGGTCGAAGGCATGGGGATCGGTCCATCATCATCAAGTGGCGTTGGCCGTTGATACAAGAACCACGGGGTATATCTTGCGAAAGTCACGCGCAAGAATGCTGAGGCCTGAAGCTGAGCTTGAGTCTGCTTACAACCCGACGCGCAGGCTTCTTGGTGGTAGTAGGACAAGACTGGGATGAGACCGTTTCAATTGCCTCAATGGAGGCTTTTTCCACTGGGGGGGAGAAGAAGGAGAAGACAAGAAGAAAGACAGACGCAACAGACGCATGTGATAAGAGAGATTACGTAATCCACCCTGCCATGTTCTACCGCTGCGTCCCAAGCTCGCTTCAAGTTTTCTTTATTGTATCTTGAATTTCTTGCAATAGAACCAGATATCTCAGCCATTCGGTATTCTCTGTCCTGATTTCAAACATGCGGTATTCCATACTTCGAGGACATGCCCGCCCGCCGACAATATCTGCGGACTGTGACCGGCACGAAGAGAGGAATGAGGAAAGGCACCCATAGCTGCCTGCCATGTGAGATTCCTGTTTCTGATGGGCGATAGATTCTATTATTGACTGTCTTGCATAGGTCGACAGCGCAAAGTGTACTGTTAGTTCCCATCACCGCAGTCTAGCATGTGCATGCATTGCGCCCGTCGCAAATCCGCCTGCGTGGCTCCCGAACTCATCGGCGCTCGGAAAGCCTTGACCTGGTCTTCTGGCAATTGTTTGGTGCCGACCGCTGGGCTAGTCTTCTAGTCGGCTTACCGTATTCAGTTCCAGACCGTCTCTGTGACTTGTATATTCCCCCGCTAGTCCACTCGTCGCCCATCAGCTTCCATTCTCGGCATATGACCTTATTAACAGCCCGCGTTATTGACTGCCCGCAATCTTCGGAGGGCCTGTCGCTAGCTACGGTGGTCGCCGTGGATGAACAGATCGGTAATATCATCTCACAGCTCCCCGGGACTACCTGATATTGGACAGATCTCCGCCTGTCGGGAGTTGAAAGAGAAAGGCGCCCGGCTGTACTGTCTTATGAAGCTAAAACTTTCCTCTATCTCCCTCTCTTCCTACAGGATTGCGAAATCGAACAGCGGCAGGAACACCATTACCATTCCCACCGCCATGGCGCTCGATTCAGCCGAGTAGCCTGCGTGGATAATGCCCGGTCACTCCTAGAGTCCTTTCTAGCTCTATACGATATCGATCCCGCTAAAGCAATGATGGACAACAGCGTTAAACTCACCGAATTTACCGCGCTCGCAACTGCGGTGGTTGTATTCCTGAATCTGCTCGCCGGCGACCATCCGACATCGACCACATCGGAATCTGGCAATGCATCTGATAGGATCCTCATCGGTAGGACCATTGGGGTCCTTCAGATGCTGTCCGAAGGCCAGCCCCAATCCCTGTGCGGACAGTGTCACAAAGCTTTAGCGGATCTTATCTATAGCAGTCAGACCTTGGACCGAGGTGGTAGCCGACAAATCGCCATGCCGTAATTTGGCTTGGTTAAAATTCGTCGTGGGCTTGATCATGAGACCTCCATGAACTCTGGTGGGCAGCATATGGCTTCCCAAGGTTCATTAACAACTGAGGTAGATCATGGTGTCGAAAACAATCGTATTCCTGGCCTTTCGGAAGATAATTCGTTAGCATTTCCGACCTTCTTTGACGACGTGATCTTCACTTATCAGGGTCCTTGGGGCATCTCATGACATGGAGTCTTTCTGGCCGGGTCCAACTATGGATGACGTGGTTGATTAGATGAACCCATCTAAAAACTTTGGAGTCTATGTCGAAACAATTTTGATTCATTTAGAGACCCATCGGTCATCTGGATAGTTACAGTCCGGAAATGCTATCCATCGGGTAGCTTACATGACGATCGCACCATTCGCATATTTCCTCATCCTGCTTCCCGATTCATGCGTTAAAGCTAAAAGCACAAATGATAGTAAATTGACTGTAATATAAAAACTTGGTTTTACCATTACAGACACTATGGTGCTGCTCAATAAAGTCACGTGCAGGCGCGCCATCCACATCCCAACCGTAGAAGGACCCATCCGTCCATCGTCAACTACACTCGCCAACATGTCATCAGGTAGATATTGTCTTGTCGCCGCTCCGTCCCATTTCCATTCATATTACCTTCAAAACCTTGCGGTAGCATGAGATCAATCGAGCCTTACTGACCAAATATCCATAAACCAACCCGATATCCTGCGATCCGTGCCGCCAAAAAAAGTGCAAGGTATGCATGCCAACCACTGCCAGAGTTTTGATCTGAAAATTAACAAACCACCAGTGCGATCGAATCCTGTAAGTCAGCCAGCTTCCATCACGCCCATGTGAAGATCCAGGACACCCAGCTTAACCATATACTCAAGACCCGTCTGCACGCAATGTACCGACCCCACGCGATGCATCTATCCTGAAAGCGGCAAACGGTATTAACCCTGCACTCCCTTAACATCACTCCGGCCACAAATCACTAACCCTGCAATAGAGGCCTCCCGCAAGGCTACATCACACATTTGGAAACCCGCCTCGCCAGCACCGAGCATGCCCTCTTCGCAGTCTACGAGCATCTTCGCTCGCTAGGCCTGCACACGGAGATCCCGGAGGGACTGGGCGAGCAGCAACCGAGTCGGTCGCAGACACGGGTCGCGAAGATGGCTGAGTGGGAACGTCTTCCGCTCAATGCGCGCGGGGATTTAGAGCGGTGGTGGGCGGAACGGAGAGGAGGGGTGGCAGGTTATTCGGATGGGTTGGTGGGAGATGCTGCTCAGTCGCAGACTGCGGTGTTGGGGGTGGGGAGTAGAGATAATGGAGGGGGTCAAGAGGAAGTTAGAGAGGGGGAGGGAAAGGCGGAGGAGTTGGCGAGGGGGGAGGCCGGGGTTTATTTCTGATTTATTGGGCGTCTGGGAGGTGGAAATGAGCAAAGAGATTCAATTGAAGTCCATCATATTGGAGACACGCGCGAGCACTTAGTTTGAAGATCCGCCGTGAAAACCATTCCACCCCGCTCCAGGCCATGATAACCATTCTCGAGATGGGCCCCCTTCCTGCCTTCTCAAGAATCCTCTAGATATCTATAATGACACTTTCGCACACAGTGGACATTCCCCCCGCCTGAGCATTCTCCATAACACTGGGGAAGATTATATTTTAGATCACCAAATATCATATCGATCTCGTAGAGAAACTCTTGAGAGACTGGATCCTGAACCCAAATGCTAGATACCCAACCCCTCGGTTCGAGTTTGCCTTCAAGAACAGCGACCTCCAAGTTCCCAAATCTCAGAAGGTTGTCACGGGCTTCAACTTCAGCGTGCAAGAACGGGCTATTGCCGATAGCTTTCACGAGGAAGTTTGCTCCTCTCACGCAGGGGGGCTGATGAAGGAACATGCGACGCCAACTCGCTTCTTTTCTCATAAAGGCATCTTGCTTTTTCGTATTCAACTTGGGGAGCTTGTTCACATCAATGTTTCGCCTGCGACAGTACTTAGGTGTTCGATTGCGATGGTATTCGAGTATCATGGGCCATATCAAAGTTTCAATCATCGGATTAGACTTGTGATATACATAATAGTCGTCGTCGGACCATCTGAGCCTCAGGGGTTTGAAATACAGCTTGATTTGAAGTTGATTGGAGTTTTGTATCACGGCTTTCCAATGATGACAGACTCTTTGAGCCAGGAGGAGGGTGCGTTGGTCGACCTGGAGCAGGATTGCTTCTAGGAGTTCAGGGAGAAGAAGCACCTTGTCAGGCTCTGGTTTTGAAGAAGGCATTTTGAATCCCGATGATGGTATCTTTCTGATAGGACAAATTGATGGATGTTCAGGATAGGCGATGTGTGGAGAAGTGAGGATGAGGGGTGTTGAAGAAAACTAGATACGTGGATCCAGCGTCATGGTGATATGGAAGCTTGATGGTTCGTCATCCCACGGATTCACTATGACTCCATCGCTATTCACTGTTTTGAAATCTGTTTCCAAGTCAAGTATGGTTCACTTTCGCTTTCTTCTTTTGCATACCTTGATTTATCGATTATTAGTTAATAAACGGGTCCAATAAACATGTTCTTGTTATGGACTTGCCGTACTTGCTCTTAATCCAACCACTCTTACTCCTGCAAGCTGCATTAAAAGCTTTTTCATTGATGTAAACAGACGTTAAAGTAGCTTTCAGCGAGTTCATTTTTACACTTAAGCATAGCATTCTGCCTGTAGCGTATGATCTCTAATCCCTCGGCCACCAAAGGTGCCGGTCGGCGCCACAGTTCGCATTCCACCAGTCAATCTTGCAGAACGGCGAGTCTAACAAAGACAGCCGACGTAATAGATTAAAGAAATCCGTGGATACGAAGTCAGCACGGATTTCTCAGCCGGATTTGTCAGGTCGGTTGACGAGTATATTCCAGGTTTTTCTTGTATGGGTAGAAGGAATATATATAGACGTAAACAAGTGTACAAGAAAGCACACACACACACAACACAATTCCCTTGACTGCTTAACCAAGCAACTACCATCACCGTCCAACACCACCTCTAATACACACCCACCGATACAAATCGAATCAACATGTCTCCTCCCTCCCTTTCCTTAGGCACTGCAGCTTGGACCCTCTCGCCGTTCGACACCCGCCAGCAGGACGAAATGCTCCAGATCGCACGCACTCACGGCATCACCGCTATCGACTCGGCCAGACTCTACGTATGCTCTCCGACCATGGCATCTAAATAGCACCCATCGCTAACGCACAAAACAGGGCCAAGGGATCTCCGAATCCTTCCTCGGACAACGAAATGTCGCTTCGGAATTCGAAATCACCACCAAAGCACCCACGGGATTCCTACCAAACTCGGCGACCAAGTCAGCGATCATCCAGAACGGCACGCTCAGCCTGGAGGCGTTGAAGACGTCCAAAGTGCCGATTTACTTGCTGCACGGGCCGGACGAGTCGGTTCCGCTTTCTGAGACATTGGATGGTGTGCAAGAATTGTATTTGAAGGGGGCATTTGAAAGGGTAAGATCTTCGGGATTTCTTCGGAGGCGTTTTGCGCAATATATATTAACGGAGGAATAGTTCGGTCTCTCCAACTTCTCGCTTCCCCAGATCCGCGAAGTCTACGAATACAATAAATCGAAAGGATACGTGCTGCCCACCGTCTACCAGAGTATTTACAATTTGGTTTCGCGAAACAACGAGGTCGATCTCTTCCCTGCGCTGCGCGACCTCGGCTTCTCAATCCAAGTCTACTCGCCCATCGCGTCGGGTTTCCTGGTCAAGAAACCCGAAGACATCGAGCAACAGAAAGGGAGATGGGACCCGTCAACTGTCGAGGGGAAGCTCCTGCAAGGGCTATATGGGAAACCTGAACTGCTGAGTTTCCTGCGCGAGTATATCCAACTGGCCGAGGCGAGCGGCAGTTCGCAGGCAGGCTTGGCGTATCGCTGGGTGCGATACAATTCGGCGCTGAGAGGAGAACTGGGCGACACGGTGCTACTGGGTGCAAACGGACCGCAGCAGTTTAGAAACACATTGGCGGATTTGGATCAGGGACCGTTGGAAGAGTGGGTGGTGGAAAGGTTGGATGCATTGTGGGAGGGCATTCGGGAGGTGGCGCCGGTGGATAATTTGACTGTTTGGAAGGCGATGGCTTAGTAGCTTTTCACCATCTGGAGAAGAATTGAGTTCGTGTGGATAACATTTGTTGCAAGACAAGCCTGACAGCCCTGCTGCCTGCGGTAACGCAGTTGTGGCATCTGGTAGATCTCGCAGGGGAAATGCAACCATTGAATGCCATCGAACTTGGCATGACGATCTCTCCCCACACTTTCCTGCCCTTTCCTTTTTCTCTTCCTCTCCACATCTTCTACTCCGGACACTCCCCCGGCTCAACATAAGCACCATGGATTCCCTCGAGGAACCCCCGACTAAACGGCGGAAACCGAGTCCTCGGGAGATTGGGGTGATGAGGAAATCGTCGGTTGACAATTCTGCCACGTTTTTGGGCAGTTCCAGCGGCGTGCATTTCATCCGCATCGTTTACGACGCTTTCGCGCGACGCTCGGCCCATCTGAATCAGAACCAGTCGCATTCGCAAACAACAACCCTTGTTCCTGGGGAAGACGACCAGCTAGCCTCGAGTCCCCTTGCGGATGCTGTCTCCTTGAAGAATGAGCTATGGATGCCACATGAATTGGATCATCGGCCCACGACGATGGGGAAAGTGAAGCCGCCATTCGACCATCTCGTGCAATGGACACGCAGCTATTTCGACAATTGGCATCCCATGTTCCCCTTTCTTCTAGGTCCATCATTACTGGCAACCCTGGAGAAGATCAGCCTGGTCGGTTTGAACGGGATCTCGACGCCGGACGTCATCCTCGTGCGGTCCGTCGTGTCCATCGCCCTCATGGACCGACGACAAATGAGTGCGCGGGGAAAGCAATCACCACCGCCAGTGCCCGCAGCACTCGTCTTTCGCACGGTGGCACAGGCCATGGAGAGCCTGCATGCGCTGTTCTGCGATCCACCGACCATCGCCATCCTGCAGGCCGCGTTCGGCGTCGAGCTGTTCCTGGCGTCGGTGTTGCGGTTGAACGCCGCGTCGCGCATTGCCGGTGTCATCGCGCGCACGGCCTTTCATCTGGGTTTGCATCGCTGTCCGGCAAGGTTTCCGTGCTTCGCGCCCGGAGACGAGGCACTGCGGCGCAGACTCTTTTGGTCGATTTATTGTCTCGAGAGATACCTGTCGCAGGCGCTGGGGATCCCCTTGGGCATTCGGGATGACGACGTGGATGTCTGTTATCCGGGGATGGAGAGACATGGGGAGAGCGTTGACGGTATGATCGTCTCTCAATTTTGTTATTGAAATTCTTTACTATCTATCGGACGAGCTAACTTCTGTAGACCACCGGCTCCATCTCATCACACATCTGGCGCGGTTCTCCCGTGTGCGCGGGCTGGTCATCGAACTCCGCAACAAATCCATCCTACACAGCCAAGAGTCTTCCATCACGGCGACTCATGTTACCGGGGAGTTAACACACTGGTGGAACCAAGTCTACGACGATGTTTACCCCGGCGACGAGGACACGACAACAACAACAACGGCATCAACAACGCCGCGTCTGGCACCGCTCCATCGGCTACTCCTCACCATTCTACGCCATGAATCCATCATCTCGCTTAACCGGCCTTTGCTGGCGGCGGAGTCTTCGTCTCCGGAGTACCGTACCGCACTGCAGATCTGCATCGAGTCGTCGCGGTCGCTGCTGACGGCACTGCGGGGGGCCGAAGTGCCGCTGGTGTGGCCGTCATTCACCTGGGGGGTCTGGATGAGCTGTTTGATCCTAGTTTATGCCGCATGGGAGGGCGAGTTTCCTATTCCTGCGGCGGCGAGGTAGGTACACCTTCCCTCTTTACTTGTCCGTCCCCTTGGCCAACACTTGGCCAAGCCAGCTAGTACACTCAGTTACAGTCAAGGCGAGGCAAAAAGAAACGAAGCAAAACCAGCCAAGAAGCTAACGGAGCGAGGTAGATACGCCCAAACTGGTCTATTCATCCTTCAGAACCTGTCCCACCGAGGCAGCACCTGGCCGCAGACGTGCATCGAAGCGATCCGCGCATTGGAAGCCGCGCTGAGCGAGCAGCCCCCGGATCACGCGCCCTACACCCACCTCCACCCGCCGTATATCCAGAACGCGCAGCTTCCGAGCCAGAACCACACGCTCAACGCGCCTGGCCATCCAAATCCGCTCCTCCACGTGTTACCATCCCAGCAGAGCGCGTTACATCATGCGGGACAAGCAGGGCCGGGGCCGACGAATCAAACGACCGGGGAGGCGAATCAAACTCAACCCCCACCGGGGCTAGATATCGAGGGCCCCACGATCGAGCAGTCGATATTCGGGGAGGCAGCGCTGGGGATTCCTAATTCTTCCGAGGGGCTGCCTTTTCTTCTGGGGGAGGTGGAGAACCTGGATTTGTGGAGTGTGGCGGATGCGCCATGGTTGATCCAGGAGAGTTACGATGTGAGCAGTTTTCATCACTTCACGGGGTAAACCGTAGGAGACCGGAGTTGGCCAGTCGGGGCTAGAGTTGCGACTAGAAAACGTGGACGGAAGGGATTACGAGAACATCGGAACGGGTATGGATGGGGGATGGGGTTGGAGTCGGGTCGGGGTACGGGGAGAGGCGGGTGGTATGATAGGGATCGGCATCTCTTTTGACGCTCTGGGTTTGAGTCTGAGTCGCTTGGAGGGATAATAATGACCTGTAACATGAGAGTTACCTTTTTTTCTCCCCCCCATTGGACTTCATTTGCTGTTGGTTTGCGTATCAGGTATGGCAGCGTGGCAACCGATCGCCGCCGGTGAAACGAACCTCCGATGTTTTTTCCAGCAGTCCGGACAATCAAAGTCCGCCGCTAAGTTTTCCCACCCTCCGGACAATAACACTTCCGGGGCGGCGGGCTTCCCCTCTCTACTTAAACATGTAGACCAGGCAGGGGGGAAATTCGTAGAGTAAACGAGAGATCACGATTCAGAGAACCTGCAGGCACAGAACCCGATCACAATTTCCTAAATCGCAACGATGAAAACCTACAAGATTGCCACCATCCCAGCCGACGGCATCGGCCCAGAGGTCATCTCGGCCGGCGTCGAGGTGCTGCGGACTCTCAGTGAGACGCTGGGATCCTTCGGCTTGGACTTTTCGCACTTTGACTGGAGCTCCGAGACGTATAAGGCGACCGGGAAGTACATCCCGGACGGCGGGTTAGAGGAGTTGAAGAAGCATGATGCGATTCTGTTTGGGGCGGTTGGTGCTCCTGGTATGTTTTTACAGTTTCCTTTTCTTTTCCTTTTCTTTCCTCCCTGTCTTCTTTTTTTTGTGCCATTTCCTACAGTCACGGCAAGTGAAAGTGTCTGTGCTGCACTAGCACACTAGGACGAGGCTACGCCCACGCTACGGCTTCCCGGGGTTACACTGCCTTATCTTCGTTCCTTCGGACATAAGCGTGCGTCATGCATAAGGGCACATAAGCTTGTCCAGCTAGAGGGTAGTTCCATCGGACGGTCCACGGCGATAGAGCAACCCTGCTGGAGTGCAGTAGCCATGCAGCAGGGGCAGCACAAATCACAACCCCTCCATCACTAATCCCAACCGATGATGCACAAGCACAACTTGAGCACTCTCTGTACTATGCATCACATCCCATCCATAGTCCCAAGATGGACACTGGATGCCATTCCGGACTCCGAAACCCGACCCTCCCAAGCTAATCTCACAAATGAATAGACGTCCCCGATCACATCTCCCTCTGGGGCCTCCGTCTCGCCATCTGCCAACCCTTCCAGCAATACGCTAACGTCCGCCCGACCCGAGTGCTCCGCGGCACCAGCTCGCCCCTCCGCAACTGCCCCTCCGGCAGCCTCGACTGGGTGATCGTGCGCGAGAACAGCGAGGGCGAGTACGCCGGGCAAGGTGGGCGCTCGCACCGCGGCCTCCCGTGGGAAGTGGCCACCGAGACGGCCATCTTCAGCCGCGTCGGCGTCGAGCGGATCCTGCGTTTCGGCTTCGAGACGGCGCGTTCGCGGCCCCGGAAGCTGCTGACCGTCGTGTCGAAGAGCAATGCCCAGCGCAACGGCATGGTGTTGTGGGATGAGGTGGCTGCGAGCTTGGCCAAGGAGTTTCCCGACGTGACGGTCGATAAGATGTTGGTTGATGCAATGACTACGAGGATGGTGCTGAAGCCGGAGAGTTTGGATACGATTGTGGCGAGTAATTTGGTGAGTTTTCTTCTTTTCCTTTCTTTCCTTATGGAAGTATGGGCCTCGTGGCCGGCCTCTTTTTCCTGTTTAGGATGGTGGTGGTGTAATTTTTTACCCTATTTTTTTTTACCCTCTTTTTTTCTCTGGAAGGGTTGCATTATCCGATGTTTATCCCGAATCCAACGTTAGTAATTAGTTGGGGGCAAGTGAGACAGGAAAGGATATGCAAAAAGCATTGATAATGCCAATGCAATCTCTGAAGCTGGAAGTTGTCCGTCTGACCCGAAAAAAAAAAAAGAAAAGAGGGGCACATTCAACACTCAATCTACCTTCAGAAAAATGATTGCTAATCTCTAATCTAATAGCACGCCGATATCCTCTCCGATTTAGCCGCAGCTCTGGCGGGCTCCATTGGCATCGCGCCGACGTCGAATCTGGACCCGACGCGGCAGAATCCCAGCATGTTCGAGCCGATTCACGGGTCGGCGTTCGACATCACGGGCAAGGGTGTGGCTAACCCGGTGGCCACCTTCTGGACGGCGGCGGAGATGTTGGAATGGTTGGGCGAGACGGCAGCTGCCCAGCGGTTGATGGAGGTGGTGGAGACGGTGTGTGAGCGAGGCATTCTTACGGCGGATCTGGGAGGGACGGCGTCGACGAAGGATGTGACCGCGGCGGTGGTGGAGCAATTGCGCTCTTGATACGGATATGCTTATATTTTTCTAAATACTCTGTACATACTTTATCTTGAACAAAAGTTGTACTCTATAAGCAAACTGTAGGACAAGTGGTGAACTTGAAAGATCAAAACTCCGGACTCCGCACAATCCGGAGATGGCTAAGCTTCGGACATGTGTTCCCCCGTAGCCCTAAAAGTCTTAACTCGACAGAATTTTCTCCCTCTTCCTGCTTCCGGACAAAGATCTTCCCAACAAGCCCTGTCAAGCCCGGTCAAGCAAGTTCCACAAGTCTAATTTAGTTCCGTTCCACGTTCCACTGAGCATTTCCTACGTAGTCCAATCACTGTAGCGGTTGTCGTTCGGCCCCGGTCCGATTTTGTGGGCCGTCATGAATCATCCAGACCCGGACGATGCTCCAACGCCATGCGGCATACTTACCTTTTCTCATCCTGCTTCGACCTGCTTCTCCCTCAATCGGAGCACCGGTGATAGTCATCTCCCCCCCTTTCGCCCCATAGGACTTTCGGTGTATGATGCGGGGTCTCCACGCCGGGGGGTTTTCTATTGTTCCTCGGAGATTTTCCAGCTCACCACACATATAAATCCTCTCACCTCCTTCCCTCTTTTTTTTTCTCTCTTTCTCTTTCTTCCTCTTACAGACGACTTGACGATTGATACGACTAGACGATTTCCTCCCCCGTCTCGCCAATTGTCATCATGTTCTTTGGTAAGACCCTTCGTCTGGCACAGGCGTTGCTCATCGTAGCACCCGCCTTTATCCTCTTCGGTTACAACCAGGCCGGAGTTGGCCCTCTGGCCACGTTGCAGACATGGGTTGAACAATTCCCTTCCATCGACACCGTCAACACCGAGGGCGCCGAAAAGTCCACCAACTCCACTCGCAAGGGTGCCGTCATCGCCGCCTTCCAGATCGGTGCCCTGTTCGGCGCCCTGAGCTGCACCTACCTGGGTGAACGCCTGGGCCGTCGCAAGACCATCTTCCTGGGTGGCATCCTGGCCATCATCGGATCGCTGCTGCAGACCGCCGCCTACGACATCGCCCAGTTCGCCGTCGGCCGTGTCATCCTGGGTTTCGGTATCGGCCAGTTCAGTGCCGTCGTCCCCGTCTGGCAGTCCGAGTGCACCTCCGCTAAACACCGTGGCCAGCACGTCGTCGTCGACGGTATCTGCATCTGTCTCGGTTATGTGCTCTGCAACTGGATCGACTTTGGTCTCACCAAGGTCTCGGGTGACCTGCAATGGCGTATTCCTCTTGCTATCTCCTTCTTCTTTAACATTATCATCATGGCCGCCGTCTTCCTGCTCCCCGAATCCCCCCGTTGGCTGGTCCGCGTCGGCCGCATCGAGGAGGCCACCCGGTCTCTGGCTGCCTATAAGGGTGTGGCGGACGACGACGAGAGCGTGCGCCTGGAAATTGCCGGTGTCGAGAACTCCCTCGAGACCTCGAGCCAGTCCGTCTCCCTCACCGAGATGTTCGCCGGCAAGGACGACGAGCGCCTCCTGTACCGCTTCTGCCTGTGCATCATGCTCCAGTTCTTCCAGCAGATGTGCGGTGGCAACTTGATCTCCGTCTACGTGTCTACTATTTTCGAGGACAACCTGGACATGAGCACCGACCTGGCCAAGATTCTCGCCGCGTGCGCCATGACCTGGAAGTTCCTGTGCAGCTTCATCGCCTTCTTCGCCATCGACCGTCTCGGCCGTCGCGCTGTTTTCATATTCTCGGGCTGCGGTATGTGCGTGTGCATGATCGTGCTGGCCATCACCAACTCCTTCGGCAAGGGCAACCACCAGGCCTCGATCGTCTCGGCCGTGTTCATCTTCCTCTTCAACTCCTTCTACCCTGTCGGCTTCCTGGGCGCCAACTTCCTCTACTGCACCGAGGTCGCCCCCATGCGTCTCCGTGTGGCCATGTCCGCCATCTCCACGGGTAACCACTGGCTGTGGAACTTTGTCGTCGTCATGATCACCCCCGTCGCGCTGGACACCATCGGATACCAGTACTACATTATGTACGCTGTCATCTCGGCCTTCATCCCTATCAGCGTGTACCTCTTCTATCCCGAGACCATGAACCGCAACCTGGAGGCCTTGAACCACGTGTTCCGCGACGCCCCGACCTGCTGGGACATTGTGTCCATGGCCAAGCATCTCCCTCAGGGCGAAGCCGCCGAGGTAGAGGTGGCGATGCGCACGGCAGAGAAGGGGTCGGTCGAGCAGAAGGAGCATGCCTAGCGGCCTTGTCCCAGTTTTTTTTATCATATTAATGGTCTGGTCTGGTTTCATTTAAGGTTATTTGAGCTTGTTTTAAGGTTATGGGATGGTGTTTCGTTATTTTCCTTTTTTTTTTGTCTTTCCTTATTTTTCGGGTGGTTTATTGTCTACCTTGATGATTGGATTTCGGTATATACGCACTTTTTTGTTACAGGATGAGGATTAGGAGATCCGATGACTCCATATACATACATGCTTATGGTTCTGGACTTAGCGAGCGAGCGAGCGAGCGAAAGCGCAACTGAAGCGAACGATACGAAAAGATACAAGACACCCTGGAGGGTCTTGAATGATGAATCAATCAATCAATCCAATCCAATCAATTGTCCGTATTGTAGACACTGTAAACAGAAGAAAGAATGAACTGAGTAAATGAATATTTGAATGCTCATGTTTGAATCAATAATGACAATCAGAATACTAGGACGACTAACACCAATAATTCAACCCCAATCCAATCCCAAAGGTATCTTAGCCAAACACCCAAATCACAATAATCCAACAGCCCAAGAAGAAAAAGAAAAAAGAAAAAGAAAAAGCAAACTATACCCACGCAACACAGCCAAGCTAATCTAAGCTACCTACCGTACGGAGTAGTTACTGGAGTGTATGTAGTTAACCCAACCACACACCCCCATTATTACCTCCCCCTCTCCCTTTAGGTATTGATGATAAAGATCTATATCTCCTCCGTCCTCTCATCCTCTCCTCCCACACCCTCGACAGAAACTCCCCCGTCCACACCACAAGCACAGAAACAGGCACCAGAACCAACACGCCGACCACGGCGATCCGGTCCGCGTGCGCGCTCAAGAGGGCCTTGGATCTTTTAACGGGCGTGGAGACCTCGGTGTCTGCGTGTTGTTGTTGGAGATGGCGGAAGTAGGTTTTTCGAACGGGAATCGGACTAGACTCTTTTTTCGTCGGGGGGGAGTCTGGGTCTGGGTTTTGGGATCCAGACGGTGTGGATGAGGGCGTGGGATGGTTTGGATCATTCGTGATGGTGGTGTTATTGTGGGGAGGGAGGAATTTGCCGTGTCCCTTGTCGTTCTGGGTCTGGGTCTGTTCTCCGAGTTCGGGATTGTGGATCTCATTATCCTTGATATTCGTGGTGACATTATTGTCATTGATAATAGAATCTTTGGTGCTGCTGGCGGATGGAATTGGAACGGCGGCCCCTGTTCCAAGTTCTGATTCAGAATCTGGGTCAGAGTCTGGTTCTGGTTCTGACGGCTCAGATTCGGAGTCCACCAATTCGGGGGTTGCCGTGGTCCCTGAGACTAATGACTCTGGTGGCGTCGTTCCGTCGGACAGGTTCCATTTCCACGAGGATTCTTCTTCTTTTTCTTTTTCTTCTTCTTCGTTGGAGAGGGAGGGTGGAGACGGTGGGGGTTTCGTGGTCGTTATTGTTGTGGTTTTCGGTGAGGTTCCTGAGGGGTGAGGGGGAGGGGGAGGGGGAGGGGAAGATGGAGATAGGGGTTGTTGTTGTTGGTGGTGATATTGGTCATTGCCATTGATTATTGTGCTGTCGATGATGATATTATTGTTGATGTTGGTAGGAGAGATGGAGGTGGACCCTTGTTCAGTTGCCTCCTGTACGGTCGGAAGGGGTCTTCCCAAGACGGAGAAAGGGAGGAAGTGCAACAAGAGGAGGGATTTCTTCATTTTCGGTTGTTTGGATTATTCGAACTGTTGTCACATTATCACGTTTTCCAGAGAGATCAGAACAATCCATCCTAATACTGATTCCTACAGTCGATTATTTATGTTCTCCGGCTCTCCTGTTCCAGGATGGAAAACAAAGTGCTGCTTCCGTCCAGAAGGTCTCCCCCGTGCGCGATGCCGCTTGCGGATTGGTTTGTCAATGGAAATTATCGGAGGGAAGACCCCTGTCTGCATGCAGAAATGCACTCGTCTGATTAGTCTGTCTGCTTGGAAGTAGTTTAAGTAGTTGAATGAGGGAGCTCCTCGGGGGGTTCTGGGCCAATGGTTTGACACATGTGTTCTTGTTGCTCTTTATGAAGTTGCTTGCTTTATGTAGGGTCTGGGGCTCTGGACCTTCACAGCTAACGTCCATTGAATGAATGAATGGTTTTATGGTCTGTACGATTGCTTTCCTTTCCGTCAAAGATGAAGACATGTTCACATATTCCTCTTTCATCTCCTTGATTTTCACTTGCCACCTTTCACTCAGCAACACCCCCACCGTCGTAGTTCCTCGAGCCACCAGACAACGACCCAGAGACCAAAGATCGGTCTAAGACCTCTCCTGAACCCCCTCACTCATCGCATCAAGATGCTCCCACTTCAGCGTATCCTCCCCCAAACTCCACGCCATCACTCCCCCCAGCTTCTCCGCGTCCACGATATCCCGGAACTTGCGCGCGATCGTCTCCGGCGTGTCCCACGTCCAGAACAGATGGTTCGCGGAGTCGAGGTAGTACTGCCCGCCGGCTTCTTCGTCCGTCGTGCCCTCGGCCAGGGCCTTGCGCCAGCTGTCCAGCACCGAGAGACCCTTGCACTCGCCGTAGTCGCTGAGGCAGCCCGTTTGGCAGAAGTCGTCGCCCGTTCCACTACATGACTTTGCGTTAGTATCATGCTACTGGGAGTTATGACAAATGGGAGTTGGAGGGGGGGGGGGTTGTAGGGACCGTACCAGTTCCCATATTGACTGCAACACGTCCCTGCCGGACAAAACGTCCCCGCGTTAAACCCACACGTCATATCCGTACTCTCCTTCAGATCACTCGGCGCCTCGGCCATCGTACTCGCCTCGAAAGTCAAGACCCCCGATTTGCCCGTATCGCCACCATCCGCCGTCTCGAGAGGCTCGACCTCACACCCGATCGGATGCTCCGCGTCACACTCCCCCTTCGTGGTGAACCACTTCGCATAATACGCGACCCCCAGGTTGATCTTGTCCGCGGACAGCCCGACCTCCTGGTACGCGTGCACCGAATCCAACGAGTCGACGACGCTGCTGTGGTGCACGGTGACGTTGTTCCGTCGGTTCATGAGATCGTACGACATCACGTTGACCATGTCGACGGATTCGAAGATCTTGGGCCCTTGTTCGGGAGTGAAGGCGATCATGTCGATGCGTTTGCCCGGGACGGCGATGGACAGGAGTTTGTTGGGGCCGAGGGCTTCGCGCAGCGCGGCGAGGAAGAGTGGGTAGGTTTCGATCTCGCCGGTCTTTTGGCTGTTGGGCGTTTTCTTGTAGTCGTCGCCGTTGCCGCCGGGGTATTCCCAGTCGATGTCTAGGCTGTTAGTCTTGATTTCATTGCTCGGTGATGTGCAAGTATAGTCGGGACAGGAACATGTGTAGACCAAAGCAGGGAGCGAGCAAGATCCCCTTCGGCAGGAAACTAACCAATACCATCAAACCCCCCCTTCTCCACGACAGCTGCAACATTCTTCGCATACCGCTGTCTCGAAGCCTCGTCCTTCGCGCCATCCGCAAACCCACTCGTATCGCCCCAGCCGCCAATCGCGAACATGATCTTCGTTCCTGGCGCGAATCGAGCGCGGAAGGTGTCCACGCTCTCGAACGGCGTGTAGGTCGGCTCCGAGTCGGCGTTGAACAGCTTCGCCTCCGCAAAGGACATGATGGCGTGGGTGATGGCGCTGGTCTTTTCGGTGCCCGGGAGTCCCACGGTGTGGTATTGATCGACGTACATGGCGAAGCGGAGGGCGGTTATCATGGGGGTGAGAAGGGGGAGGAGGAGTAGGGGATTCATGGTGAGCTTCATTTTGATGGTTTTTTGCTTTGTTTTCTAGGATAGAAAGTGAAAGGAGAACAAAAAGAATGAATGGCTCGAGTCGAGGACTCGATCTGGCCGTCTCTGTACAGTGCAGGAGGGTTAGTCGGTGGGTGTTGTCCAGAAGTTGGAAGTCTCGACGCGACGTACACCTCTATTTATCCCCCAAAAGTGACATATTTATTATGGTCCTGGCCCACACAAAGATACAAAGAATGCTGCTGTCACAGATCAGTAACACCGTGTTCCAGCTGACGGGTCTCCTGTGCTACTTCGACAGGTCCAAAACCCAGCTGAGATGAAAGGGATAAAGAAGACTTTCACATTCCAGCCTCGCATACCAAGTCCAAAATATTCGGATCAGCCATCATTCCTGGCACATATTCAAACAAAAAAGTCTATTATTGAGGCTGTGCTAGAGGTAAACATATCTCCTCAGACAAGGGTTTCCGACTTGGCTGCAGGGATTCTCCCCATGCCAGTCCCGTCCATGTCAACCGGTCAGTCCCATCGTCGAATGATCGGTCGTGCCGGATCCCAGGGTCCGATCACCACGTTCTTATACTTCTGTAGGCTGATCAGCCACCAGCTGCACCCGCCCATCGCTAGCGCCGTCAGCATGCTGCCTAGGATCGATCCCACCACGGCCGCCATCCATCCGCCGCGGAGCGTGATCCCCACCGCACCCCCGGCAACGATGACCAGGACGAGTGTGAGAAACACATGCCCTGTCCACGAGATGTGACGCAGCTGTCGGCGAAAGATGGGGAACAGTCCGAATACCTCCATGGAGAAGAGCATGAGACTGAACACGTGCGTCGTGGAGGGCAGACGGGACGCTAACACCGTCGACGCCATCACCGCCGCGTTAGTGGACAACGAGGCTGGGAAGTTGGTAGCTCCGGCGCCCTCTCCGCTGCCGTAGTCAAACGAGAAGATGTTGATCATCAGCAGCCAGCAGCTCAGCGTCCAGATCGAGTCACTGGCCGTAGATTTCGTCAGCGATTTCAATATCGGACTGAGCCCTAGTAGCGCACAGTAGATCAAGAACGCCGATTTCACCGTCGACAGCCGTTGACGGTTCCTTGCCGACAGCAACGACGACTTCCCAGTGTCAAACCGGCCGACAAACGCAGTCGCTTGGCTCGTAGTCTGTTGTTGTTGTTGCTGCTGCTGCTGCTGCTGCTGCTGCTGCTGGACCTGCTGCTCCTGGGCACTGTCTCCCCCATCAGTTTCATTCATGGTCAACCCCAACCCATGCACCTGTCCGTCCTTCTGTCCGTGCGACCACCCGGACGGATTCCCCGAGCTAGTCATCGAGCTAGAACTCGACCCGTCATCTCCTTCCAAGGACCCATCTGCCCCCTGAAACCCCTCCCTTTGTTCCCGTAGCATCCACGAATCCCAGAGAATCCAACCAAACGCCGACCCGACGCTGCCCCAGCAGACCACCGAAACGGGACTGACGCGCCCCTGCACGATACCGACGAAACAGCACACGAATATAATGACGGAGCAGACGTGTTGCACAATGACGGTGGAATCGGCGACGAGGGGCCAGAAATCGTAGGGCCGCACGCGCGGGTTGCGCTGGAGATGATCTAGGAAGGTTTCGGTGTCGGTGTAATTATCAGGATCTAAAGAACCAATGCGAATGCCAATTAGCGCCTCCCATTTCATTTCCCGTTCAGAATCGCTCGGTAAAAATAGATAAGAGAATGCAACCACCTACAAGACTGCTTCACCCAAAGAAGCTTCTTCCACGCCCCCTTCCGTCTGCGTCTGCTTGTGCCTCGCACTTTACGGGCATCCTTTCGCCCTGGCGCAGGCAGCGGTCGCAACCCCGCCACGGACGCCGCGGCGCCGTTCAACACGCCGACCGAGTCATCGTAGTCGCCGGTGCTGGTGCTGGTACCGTCGGCGGCCGATCGCGTGCGTGTCAGCGACTGCGTATGGTAGGCGTCTTCAGGGGCGAGGCGGGTCGGGTCGGGCAGGGCGCGCTGCTGCGCGGGAGATTGGTGGCCGACGGTTCGATAGGGATGGGTTTCGACGGGGACGGGCGGGGGGACGGGCGGAGGCGAGTCGGACAACGAAGGCATCGAGCAGACGCGAATTCATTTGTGAGGCATGGCGAATGCTATTGATCGGGAGGGGAGGAGGATGGAGATGGAGATGGGGGAGAGTAAATGACGATGGGTGGGATGGCACTAGCCAAGACGCTATGTCGGTTTCGGGAATCAACAGAAGTATGAACGGGGAACACATATACTCTATTGTCATTCTATCACTATCGTATACGGAGATATCAATTGTGACTATATGAAGAAAGAAAAAAAGATAGAAAAATCAACAAGATAAAACATGTCCAATTTCAACGGTGCACCTCCCCCCTGCCTGAGTCCCCTTGACCTGCTCGACAAGCAATGCGAATTCTCCCTCGCTACCCTCAAATAAATAATGCTGCTCTGGTCGCGACGAGATCTGACAGGACAGAATCTTCACGTCCACCTTCCGGTCAAACAGACGAAAGAAATCGCGAGCTTTCTGGAACAGGTCCTTGCCTGTTTTGCATTCCTCTAGAGGGAAGCACCGAATGGCTCCGGACTTGTAGGAGACCAGCTTGAAGACCGCCGAGCCTTGGGTTGACCGCGCAGTGGGAGTCTCTGGTGCAGTCTTGACCTTCTTCGCCGGCGGTAACGATACAACCTCCTCTTCATCCGACGTTTCCTCTTCCGAGCTGTCGTCAGTGCCAGAATATGTTTCGTATTCGCTTCCAGAATCGGTACCTGCGTGGCCGTTTCCACTGCTCATTGAGGTGGCTGTTTTGTTGGCTGCCTCGGTGTTGCGATTCGTGCTGGTGTTGGCACTTCTGCTATTCGCAGCACCATTCACCCCGGTCGCCCTACTCGAGCGCGGTGTCTCGACCCTCTTGTTCTTGAGCGTAGTATCCGTCGTCTGCGTCACGCCCTGCGACTTCATCCTCATATCATCCAGCGCCGTCCACACCTGATGTGAAAACCGAATCGCATTGAGATCGCGATTGAAAATCCTCACGGCACAGCAATCTGTCTCATACCCCTTCTCGACCCCCATCCACGCCATCAGATATGTCCCATATTTCGAAGAGTACGGCAGATGGCAAGCCACCAACGTGTCCCGTACCCCCGGTCGACGAAGCACCAGGACTCTATACGGACAGGGCTCGACGATAGAAAACAGCGACAGGTCAACTTCCTTGCCCTGCCGATCAAACACCTTTGACGGGGAGGACGGTCGGCCCTTGTATGCGAACTGCGGCGGTCGAGGTCCATTATGTCGATGATATTCCTTGAGAAGATCGACAATGTGAGAGGGAAAAGGCCGGTCGGGTCCGAAGATGGGTGGAGATTGCGCGACAACCATTGTGGATGCGGGGTCTGGGGAATCGGGCGACAAAGAGGGTTTGCGCTCGTCGTCGGATTCCGACTGGATGAGCCTGAGGGCGTCGGTTTGGCTGTTTTTCATCAACGTCAGAGGATATTGATGTGAATTGAAGGGGCATCGCTTACCGGCCGCGCATGTTGGCGATGGCCCGAATTCTAGGAGATGAGACAGGGAGAGGTTGCGCAGTGCCGGGTATTCAGTAATGCCTGAGAGATTCGGCAGGCAAACGAGAGTCCCTGGAACCGCCAGTAGCGATCAAGACAATTGGCGACTATTGGCGAGGCGCTAGTAGAAAGGTGCAGATGCAGCTGTTCCCCATTGGGTAATTAGCTCTCTGCTTGGCGAGAGATTCAGCAGGGAATATCACCGGATGTCGGGCCATGATATCCTATCCTTCAGTTAAACGCCGTGCACCCGGAGGGCATGAAAAAACATCGGGCGAGAGCCAGTAGGAGAAGTGGAGTGCCGGCAGACCGACAGACTGGACAGTGCAGACCGCCACGTCGACGCTGCAGCCATCCGAAACAACTGCGCTGCGCAATACCCAATGCGCATGGCTACGATGGATGAAACCTAGACATTGTGTCGGTCAGCATAGCCACTTTCCCGTATATGTTGCATTCGTGGGAGTCAAGACAAATCTATGTAGCATTGGTGGCTCGGCTCCTTGGCATAGATGACCACGAAACAGTTGAAACATATAAAGGAAAGATTAGATGAAAGGTAATATGATCTCGTAAATGTACAAAACGCTCAAAAGATGATAGCTGGCACACGCTCGTGTTTCAGGCCGTAATAACAGACATCCAACCAGACAAAATGACAGTATTTTGGGTCTAATGTGCACCAGATTGTTGAACTTCAACGGGTATCATTGGGCCAGGGAGTCGGACCGGCCCTGGAGTGATTCACAAGGGCATGGAGATTGGGCATGCAGTCATGGTCGCTTCTATTAAGGATGATTGGGTTTCAAGAAATCAGGAAGAGGCACCGTCAATGCTGCTGCGACGGCCCCAATTAACGGGCTTTCTGCGGAGAAAGGCGCCGACGGCACCGATGTATCCTTCATGGCGCAGGAAATAGGCTTGCTTCTCGCCCTTGGACCAGAATCGGATGGCGTAAGACAGCGTGTTCATGGTCTGTCGGTGACCGCGGATAAAGGAGCCGCCGAAATAAATGTGCTTGACTTGCTGCTTCTCCGATTGGAGGTAGGCAATTTGTCCAATGTTGTTACTGGGTTCGTTAGCCATCCATATTGCCCAGTCGCGCGCGGCTGCCAACTTACCTAATCGCATAAAGCAGACTGCGGCTCATGTCCTCATTCTTGAATTTGACATCCCCATTCATCTGGTCGCTTTCCTCCTGCGCCTCGTCGCCTTCGGAGCCCGATTCCTGTTCGGCAGCGCTCTTCAAGCGGAACACCTTTCCAAACGTGCTGGCAATTGCCGTACTCTTCAATCCAATTTTATTGTAGTCCATTCCGTAGATGTCCCCGACCAGCATATCAACGCCGCTGTTGTCGCCCTGATCGGCCATCGCTAACATCTCGTCGAAGGTCCGAGCCCCGGTCAGCAGGGACATGATCCCCCAGAACGTTCCACCACCCAGGTGGGTTCCTCCCACGCGCTGGTATTGTTTGGGGCCGGACACCTTGATCATGGAGACACCGGAGCCGATGTTGACTAATAAATACGGGTAGACGTCCGGTCGGGCCTCGGCAAACTGCATCGGGTCGATTTCGCTGTAGGTAAAGATTTCGTTGGGGATTTCGGTAATGAAGAAGTCGAGACCTGTTGTCGATATTGTTAGTTGCATCCCTCCGTGAGCTGGGAGTTCGACGCACCGGTGATCAAGCATTCCATCTCGTCTTCGCGGATAATGTTCACTTGCAACGCCTCCTTCAGTTTGTCGTAGTATTTGTAGGCCCCTCCACCGGTGGCAACCACGCAAAGTTGATCCGGGGACGGACCATTGGCCTTCTCATGTTCCTCCTTCAGCTCTTTGATGAAATCAATACACAGGTCTATGCGGTGGGTCTCGAAGTTGATAAAGTTCAATCGGCCGCCATTGCCCGGAGAATCCAGCTCCCGAGTAAAGTAGACCAGTTTTGCCAGTGAGCCGCCAATCTAGGACAGATCAAAATGCCCGTCAGTCTCAATGATGCGACGTTGTGCGTTGGTGAAGGAAAAAAGAGGGCGATAGCTGAGTAGGATTGCGGGGTGGAAAATGTGCGGGGAACAGCGGAAGCAGAAAAAAAAAAAGTAGGCAGGTGAGAAACGTACATCAACAGCAACATGGCTCACTAGACCGTTATGTTGAGGCAGACGAATATCGTGACCTTCGTAATGAACGCCATCGGTCCTGACGGGGCTCTTAGACCGAGGATCCTCGTCGACGATGAAGGCCCCTTTAACGTTGATCTTGACAGCACCGGGGTTGAAGATAGCTCGGTCCAGCCGAACGCCGCTGCGGGCGGGATCAGGACTTGAGGATGACATGGTCGAACAATGGAGATGAGGAGGAATGTGGAGGAGAGAGGAAAGAAGCGGATCGATCTGATAACATCGAGAACGAGAACGAGAATTAAGGGACTTCCGAGCGACCGGGGCGAATCTCCAGGCCGGATCAATGGGGATGGCCGTGATGGTCCCTACGGCGTATATCTCCTTCTGCCCGCTTTCGTTGAGCGGTCGCGGTGGAACCGCTGGAGGAGTCCCGTCATCCTTTCGCAGAGGGGCGATAGATGCACGGTGCTGAGGAGGGGAATTCAAGGATTTGCGCGTGCCAGGATAGCAGGGTAGCAGGCTGTCGGGACGCAAGGAGAGCCGGCAGTTCCATGTTGACGCTGACGTTGACGTTGGCGTCGACGTTGACGGCATCCCTCGACTCGCCTCGCGTGACGTCCTCGCGTCCTCAGGCTGTCAGGCAGCTTTGTCAGGCAACGAGGCAGCAAGGCAGTAAGGCATGAACCGTAGGGCTTAAGGCACCCACGGACTACATTCACTACGAAGTGAAGTATACAGCAGTCCCTCTGTGCGCGATCAGCCGGGTTATTTTACATGCCCTTCTCAGATATCCTTCTTGCAAAGGAATTGGAAGAGTCCAGAGACTAGAATAGTAAATATAGTAAGGCCCTGCATCAGTCCGGATACTTGCATCCTCCTCGTTTCCATGGCTTTCCAGAACACCAAGGTGCCAGATTTATTGCCCGTAAACTCCTCTCATTGGATCAGAAGTGAAGTGAACTTACCTGTAGAGTGAAGGTTTACTGCAGAGCTCGGAATGGTGCCCAATCCTCTGAGACATGGCTTGCTTCTACGTGATTTCAACCATCTACATTTATTCTGTGTGGCAGACGCTCTTCGAACCTCCAATCAACAAGGGAGGTCTCTGCTAGAGTGTGACAAGTACCGTGGACGGTCACCGGGGGAGCTGATTGCTTTGTTTATATTCACTCCTCCTCTCCCTCTCCCTCGCCCTCTTCTGTTTCCTTTCCCCCGCCCACCTCCTCTTCCTTCCTCTTTCGTTCCATCAACCCATCCCCGAACCCTTTGGTATTTCTTCTTTGCCTTTCCTGTTTCAATCGTCTTCTCACTCGAGACCATCTTCCAACTCTGTTGGTCGATCATCTCTTCGGGCTGTTTGTTTTCAGTTCCCGAGCCTTTCCCATCGCGTTTTTATCGTTGCCCCCCAATACGTGCACTCCTTCGTGTCTTGAAGGCATCATGAATAGCTTCTCTACCACCGAAATGGAGAGTGCCCTCCACGATGTGACCAATGTCCAAGACAAGGTCACTGCTGCCCAGGAAAAGGGCTGGAGTAAGCCGGAGAGCTACGACTATACAAAGTATGGTGGTAACTTACCCCCTCTTCACAAGCCCTCCGAGGAAGAACCCCAGCTCGATCTTCCTGAGTGGGCAGCCAATGCTGCCAAATACGAGTGGAAAGACGAGTATGGCGATGTCGGCCCGAAGAGTCCTGAGCTTGAGGAGATGTTGTTCCGCAGCGAGTACATCAACAGGGCGGGCCTGAAGCTTGGAAAGTATGTACAAGATGCCTTTCTACCATACTTAACCTTCGTTGGCTGATTTCTTCAAGCCTGCAGAACATCGACGTCATTGCTGAGAGTCACGAGCGTCCGAAACCCGTCAAAGATGTAAGACCTCTGACCTCTATCAAGTGTCATCTCATCAACGAAGCTGCTAACAAAGTTGAAGTTCAACGACGCCGGATTGCACCCGATTGTGCGCGAAAACATTCGCCTTTGCCACTACGAGTACCCTACTCCGATTCAGGCATATTCTATTCCCGCCGTCCTAACTGGACACGACCTCATTGCGATTGCGCAAACCGGTAAGTGCTCCCCGTGATCGTCCTTCAGTGACATATCTAGCTGACAGGGTAGGTTCTGGAAAAACTGCGGCGTTCCTGATTCCCGTGCTTTCGCAGCTGATGGGAAAGGCGAAAAAATTGGCAGCCAAACGCCCCAACCTGGTCGAGGGATACGATCCAACCGTTGACGCCGTCCGTGCCGAGCCATTGGTGTTGATTGTTGCTCCCACCAGAGAACTGTCAACCCAGATCTTCGACGAGGCGCGTCGCCTGTGCTACAGATCTATGCTGCGTCCTTGCGTTGTCTATGGCGGCGCTCCTGTGCGTGATCAGCGTGAGGAACTGGCAAAGGGTTGTGATATTCTCATTGGGACCCCCGGTCGCCTGATGGACTTTATGGACAAGCCTCACATCCTGTCGCTTCGTCGTGTGAAGTAGGTCCGCCCAAGCTAGTGGTTGGGCAATTGCTAAACTGTTCTTCAGGTACACCATCATTGACGAGGCTGACGAACTTCTCCTGTCGGACTGGGAATCCGATTTTGTCAAAATCATGTCCGGTGGAGGTAAGCCTCTCTTTTTTGCTGGTTTGATAGCATCGATGCTAACAGGTGCAGACGTCAACGAGGATGCGGACCACAGATACATGATGTTCTCTGCGACCTTCAACAAATCCTGCCGCGAGTTGGCTCGTAAATGCCTGGCCGATGACCACGTCCGCATTCGTATTGGACGTCCGGGAAGTACTCATATTAACGTGGATCAAAACGTAAGGCTCTTGCCGACCGATGTCAGGGTTACGGCTGACATCTTTTAGATTGTTTATGCGGAGGATCACCTCAAGAAGCAGTGTCTCTATGACTTGCTTCTTTCCATGCCCCCTTCCCGTACCTTGATCTTTGTGAACTTTAAAAAGGATGCCGATCTACTCGATGACTACCTTTACAACATGGGCTTGCCAAGCACCTCAATTCACTCTGACCGTACGCAGCGGGAGCGTGAAGATGCTTTGTCAGTATTATGTCCGTCATGAGTGAGAGTCTTGTTTAACCTACCGCAGGCGCGCCTTCCGTACTGCCAAATGTCCTATCCTCGTGGCCACCGGTGTTTCTGCGCGTGGTCTTGATATCAAAAACGTGATGCACGTCATCAACTTCAACCTTCCTCGTATGGCCCACGGCGGCATTACCGAGTATATCCACCGGATCGGTCAGTTTTCTGTCTTCCTCGCAGGTAATTATGAGTACTAACAATGAACAGGGCGTACTGCACGCATTGGCAACGAAGGACTCGCTACCTCATTCTACAACGACCGTGATAGTGATCTCGCTCCTGAACTTGTCAAGATCTTGGTTGAGAGCAAGCAGAGGATTCCAAACTTCCTGGAGTCTTACAAGCCTACTGATGAGAATATCACCTTTGACGATGATACCGATGATGAGGCAGAGGGTGTCAACGATGGCGGAGACAATGATACTGGTGCAGCTTGGGGTGGCATTCCAATGGACGCGTCCGATGATGCTGCCTCTGCCCCGGTTGCTGGCTGGGAGTAGTCACTTTCTTCTCTGCCGGTGGCTTTGGACTGTCTGGTGGAAATCACCTCATTGCCGTTCAAATCCTCCACCAGGTACTCGTTTGTTTTCGTTTTTTCTATCAGAGCTGGCTCTCTGATCCTACATGTCCTGCCCTGACTTCGATGGGGGATGTCCCTACATTGACCATGGGCCGGTTGACTTTCCCAGAACTGGGTATCACTGGCTACTGGGGAGTTGGGGGTGTTTAGTGCGACGGAAGGATGACTAGCTGTGACTTTGTATGGGCGCCTTCAAGAAGTCAATAATCAATGAGCATTACCACGATCCACGCTTGGTAGATGAGCCTCGCTCCTTCCGATTGTAGGAATTGTGGTAAACACCGTAAGCGTACCATCTCACCTTAGATGTGATCCTTATTCCCCCACTGCACTGATTACTCAAAAACAAGGAAAACAGAATGTATTCCCTTTCTGCAGCGTCAATCCTTGCTATATCTCTATTTCCATCTTCTTCCTCGTCCCTCTCTCACTCCCAATTTACCACCTTCTCCCAGCCACCAAGCTACACCGGCCCTCTCGCCATCGACAGCTTCTCCAACAACGAAACGAACGCCCTGGGACACTGGCACGGAACTCTCGAGAACCTTCCTTTCACCACCTCCCCAGGCTCAATCACTCTGTATCCGAGCGACCCCGATCAAGCCTATCACACGCAGCTCAGCCACGTCCAATGCTTCAACCTCACGCCCTATCAAGACCGCTACCTACACGTCGTCTTTTCCGGGCCCGCGACCTTCGGCATCTCTTTGACCCAACACAACTACGCCTGTGATCCCTCCATCCATCCCTACCCAGAGACATGGGACACCGTGGAAGCAGCGCGCTATGAAGCCTTCAGCACCGCCGCCCACAACACCAGGGAAGTCTACATTCCCCTCAGCCACTTCAACGTCAACCACCACCGTGTCGTCTCTATCGGCTTCAGCGGCTTCTACACCTCTGACCCGATCACCTTCTACCGCGTGGACCTCGTCTCCAAGACGGACGTGTCTCATTCTTTGCGGGTCCCGAGGAAACTGCCTAGCGGGACGCTCCATATGCGATGCACCGTGCCGAACTCGTTTGCGTTTGGCATCGACGATGGGAAGCCAGGTCTTGCGAGGCGGGTTATGCAGATCCTGGAGGACGAGGGCATTCTGGTGACGTTCTTTGCGGTGGGCATGGGGATTAAGGATCAGGAGACGAATTTCTCGGCTGTGTATCGCGAGATGAAAGCAAGGGGACATCAGATTGCGTTGCATTCGGAGACGCATCGGAAGTAGGTCTCCCTTTTCATCGCCACTCTTTGATCTCGTTTTCTTGTTTGTGCGGAAGGGACAGGGCTTGAGGTTTGGGTGGTGATATAACCAGGGCAACTGATACCTACTTTCCTTGCCATCTAGACTCGAATCCCTCTCATCGACCAATGAAATCGATGCCGAGATCACGCGGAATATCGATGCCTTAAAGGACCATTTAGGAATCGAATGTACACACTCTCCTCCCCTATTCCCCCTACCTTTCCTTTAACTCTCCAGGATATACCCAGCTAACAACCAGAACCAGCCCGATACTTCCGCCCCCCCTACGGCACCATCGGCGCACGCACCCGCCAGCGCCTCGCGACACATCTCCTGAACCCCCAAATCATTAACTGGAGCGTCGACATCGAGGACTGGCTGTGGGCGAATACCAGCACCCCGGAGCGCCAGCTCGAGGCATTCTACCGGGATGTGCGCAGGGGAGGGAATTTGGCCGTCGTGCACTTTGTGAGTGAGAGTACGGTGGGGTATTTGGTGGATGTGATCAGAGGGGTCAAGAAGATGGGGTTTAGGGTTATGAGAGTTGATCAGTGTTTAGGGGATCCTGCGAGTCCGAGTCTGGCTTGAACTTTTGTCTTGATGGACGAATTGCACGGTCTATTATTAATCACTTGGTCAAGAACTGGATGGATTGTAGCTTAGGGAAGTCTGGTTGATTGATTGTATTTTATTGTTTGTTTGTTTGTTGTCTCTTGATAACGCAGGACATGATTAGTCTGTCTGCAATCGCGGTATGGTTAGAGCTAAAAAGTATCGGACACGAGAAAGATAAACACGGAAAATCCAGAATCGAATCAAGTCAGCGCACAGAACTCCTGAGCCCAATGCATAAAGCAGTACCCTTAACAAATACACCTTTCTCCACAGAGGATAATGAAAATAAGAAAGCAAACAAGCAAGCAAGGTCAAAATAAGAATGAAGAATAGAAAACGACCAAAAGCAATAGACAAGAAGCCAATGATCAAAGAAGAAGCAAAGACAAAACAAGTCTATAAGAATATTATACCATAAGAAATAAGAAAGAGAAGCGTATTCCATTTTCATCGACCCGCGATCAAATCCAAACCCAACCAATTCAAAGCAATCCAATCATAAGATCCATTTCGAAGAAAGTGAAAGTACCCCGTAGAGCATCACATGGCGATAAAATAAAGCGCCTCACTCACTCAAACACCCCAATTCGTCTTCGAACACGACGACGCCTTATCGACCATATTCTCGACGCGCCGCACGATCCAACCCGCGCGGGCCTCGGGGTTCCGCACGCCCAGTCGGGGCGTCTTCCCCGTGAAGCATTTCTCGGAGCGGTAGACGAACTGGACGCAGTCGGGGTCGTTGGTGCAGATGGATTTGCACTCGTGGAAGGAGGAAACGACGAGCTGCTCGTCTTCGGAGAGGTTGTCCCAGTTGTCGCGGACGTTGGAGATTTCGGGGTAGATGAGTTCTTGGAAGACGTCTTTGTGGAGGAGGGTGGTTTTTTGGGACTGTTGATTCAAGGATTTGGTTAGTGGGTTGTTTGGTTGAGTTGGGTAGATAATAATGCAACGGGGGAGAGCTTACTAGTCGCCAGCGGTGCATTTCGAATTGCGCCAGGTCTTGGATATCGGATGCTCCGACGTGGTGGAATGCCGCGGCCGGGAAACACCACGGTTCGCGGTAGAAGCCGGTGGTGAACTCGTCTAGTTCGCCGACGTTGGAGTTCTGCAGGATAGGCCACGAGTAGTGCAGATTGACGCCATTGTCGGCGAGCACCTTGCCCAGCACGCAGTCACCGGCCCAGTGGCCGTCCGTGTATTCGTTCAGCAACACGGAACGAGTGTTGTAGTCGTCGTTGACGAGCTGCATGGCTGGTCGCGAGACAACGAAGCCCGAGCCGCCGTGAGCGAAGATAACGTCCGCGATTTGCGTCTCGGTGCCGATGTAGTACGGCTTGGAGGCATCGAAATGCGACAGCCACTCCATGAGGGTGCCCCAGGAGAAATACGTGTCCGCTTCCATGAACACGAACCACTTGGCGTCGGGCTTGTATTTGAGGGACTCCTGCACCATGGGCAGGAACTTCCACTTGTCCAGCTTCCACCCTGGATTGTTGGGCTTCCCGATGGCCGAGTTGGCCTCGTCGGCGAAGTCGTCAGTCGCGAGACCCGCTCGGCCCTGGCGCTGCAGGCGGTTGTAGATGTCGAAATCCGGCACCGTGCGCTTCACCTCCGGGTCCATGTTCTGCAGCGCATCGTAGACGCGAATGCCCCCGATTTCCTCCTCGAAGTCGGAAAAGACCACATAGTGTGGCACGCAGCGTAGCGTGGTCTGGAAGTGGATGGGGATTTTATCCATCGCCTCGGTCACCCCGGTTTTCAGCACCACCAGCACGTCCTCCATGCCCGGTAAGGGCGGGCAGTCGACCCGTCGTCGCTCATGAGGAGGTTGTAGCTCGGATCGGATTGTGAGGAAGTGGTAGAGGAGGAAGAGGCCGAGGAGGGCGGCGAGAAAGGTGGTGCGACGGCGGAACGGGCGTGTGGGAATCATCCTAGTTTTTGCGGGGAGCTTCGAGCAAGGCGGGCGGTTGTGTGGCAGTTGGATTCAAGTCGTGGCTTGTTCAAAGTGGCCACCACGCAGAGCAATTGGAAATGAAACAAAGTAAAATTATGACCGATCCTCCCAAATGATGGAACCGACTGTCACCATTTTTTTGTTTTTTGTTTTGTTTTTATCCCCCAAATGCCTTAGTTGGTCGGTTCGTTCCTCCCGTCAGCTGGAACTGTCTCGTCACTCGTGTGATTGGTTCGGAGGATAATTGCTTAGTTCTTCGAGTTCCGTTCAATCAAACCCGCGGGACAGAATCCGGGACAAGGATGATGCTCGAGGAGATGAAGCGAAAGAAAGGGGTGGTGGAGGAGGAGACGTAGGAGTGAGACTGAGGAGAGAGGAGAAAGAGAAAGAGGAGGAAGGAGACGGCGAGAAGAGGGGGAAAAAGGAAAAAAAGGATGACGGGGGTCAAAAGCGATCGACGCAGGCACCGCAGTTTGCACGTTTTTTTTGGCTAAGCGGCGAAGCCAGATGAGGAGGACGTATGTAGACAGACGGAGGGACGATCGGCCCACTCTCCATGGCGATCTGAACAGTCGTCGATGACGCGTTAGTTTCGGAATGGGGACGAAATGGGCACGGCGGCTAAAGAGCGCCAGACGTCAAAGTGAAACCCGGCCCCCAGTTCCGGGTCAGGCGTTGTTGGGCCGTGTCCTTTGGTACAGGAAGGATGAAAAAGTGAAGGGGAGAAGAAAGAAGGAAAGAAGAGAAGATTAAGTGTGACCTTGATGGATATGGGGGAGGTTTGGGGTAGAGTTAGTGGTGGTTAGTGACTTAGTGTCCACCTGTCCATGCAGACAGTTCACAACGCATACTCCGTACAGTCCTTGGAGACTTAGAAAGTACCTAGCAAGCAGAAACATACCGCAGAAAAGAATCCAGAATGACTGCAGCCCCTGAAGAATGTCCGACCAGCATACACAGTTACCGACATACAGTACACACAGGAGGTACATGGGCCACAGTAGACTGCCGTACCAAAGTGCAGGTACCTCCGGTTACTAGTCAATACCGATCGTCCAGTCTTGCCGCGGGATGACGACAACCCCTTCTCCACCTGCAATAAGAATTCAATCTGCTGCCGGTCTCATGTTTATTCTCATATTTATTTTCATGGCTCAAGGATCGTGGAATAACGCCAATACTAAAAGACCATCTGTTCTTAACGCTCTCCGAAGAGCCTCCCCCTGACTGTTCCATATTATCCCGTTTTATTCTCCTTCCAAATCTACCTCCCTCATGCCTTGCTGTTATGCGTGTTGATCTTCTTCGTGTGTAACTTGACCAACTCCGGGATGATCAGATTCTCAATCTCGACTCCCTCGGGACCGCTGTCGGCCTGTCGCGCCTCGCCATTATCCCCGGGATGACCGTCCGCCGAGTTCTCCGCCCGCTTGGCTTCCGCCAGTCCAACCTGGTCCTCTGCGCCCGAGATACTCTTGCTGCGTCGGGATTTAGGCACGCGGATCCATCGCTCGTACGGCGCGTCGGGCGTGACGAAGACCACCTCCCATTTGCGAGTCGAGAGCATATTCCCGATAACCAGGTGATGTGAGTACCGCTTGAGCGCCGTCTGCGCCTTGTATACCAACAGGTTGGGATCCGTCTCTAGCTTGAACGACACGATCATGCTACCGTCGGGGGCCCAGCCGTCCACCAATCGATGCAGGAACTTCGGCACCGGATCCAGGTCGATGACTAGCTTCTTGCTATTGCCGGGGGCCGCGGCGTCGAGTCCGCCCGTGTAGATATCCGACGAGTCGACCGCTTCCTCCTTCTTGCTGAATTCCGGGGGCAGCTCGGACGATTGGATCTTGTGCTCGGACATGCGATCGCGCGGGATAAAGAAGTCGCTGACCGCGGCGGCCAGGTAGAAGAGCGCGTTGGGGCCCAGCGGTCTCATCAATTGAGACAGCGACCGCAGTTCGAACAGGTATTCGGCGATCGTAGTGAACGGCAGCAGCAGCAGGAGATTGTTCTTCTTCGCATACCGGTATTTCCGCAACACGTCCCGCATCTCGTCCTGGTATTCGCTGCGCACCACAACGGGCCCGTGGTCCGACCCCGTAGACTCCGAGGGGGGCGCTTCGTCCATGAAGTCTAAGAAGCAATTGGTCGAGTGGCTGTAATGTCGCGAGTACGGTAGTAGACTGAACTGCCGGTGCAGGAAGATCACGGCGTAGTCCTCCTGCAGGAAATATTCCGCTGACGTAGCGCCTCGCGTTCCGGCGGAGAAGTTATCGATGAAGCGCACGGTCTGGTTCTCTAGCGGCACGGTGGTTCCGCCGGACGTGACGAGCACGACGCGCCGGTTGGCTTCCACATGGTAGTCGATGAAGGCTCGCGCGAGGGCTTCGTGTTTCGGTAGGGATTTGGGAGGGGGGAAGTTGTTGAAGTAGACCGACTCGGCGTCGGCGTTCATTTCGGAAGTTGCCATTTCGTTGCAGGTCTGGTCCCAGTAGTCGGGATTCTTGAGCAGTGTATCTGTCAATTCGCTCTATAGATGACTGTCTAGCGTTTGGCAGACGCTCAAGTCGACAGGTAAGCGACCGGAAGATATAAGCAAGAAGAGAAAAAGAAAATCTAGCAAAGCGAATCCTTTTCTCGAAAAACGTTCGAATTCCGGGTCAGTCAAAGCGTAAGCTCGCAACCCCGCGGGGTATTACTATTAGTAGTAGGAGTATCTGCTAGGTTTCCTGGGTTCACCACGCGGACGGACAAGGAACCTCAATTGATAGTCTCAGCCGAGCGGAAGATATATCCAAGGTAAAACGTCTTACAGGAGAGAAAACAGGGAGACTGTTGAATTGTTGAGGAAGTGGGAGCTGTCGAGCGACTCGGCATTGCCCCAGAAGAAGCCGAGGGGCACCGGTGAGCTGCTCACCGCCTTCGGGACAGCGGAGACCCACGTGATTCCGTACAAGGGTGGAGGAGGAAAATGGTTCATTTCATTTAAATAAGGATGCGCATTCGTGGACTGCTAGTCTTGCTAGATGGCTAGTGGGCTCGCTAACTGGCCCTGGGAGGGATGATCATCGGCGTTGGACTTTTTCTTTTCCTCGCTTGTTCGAGGGTGTGGGTGACAAAACTGACAACGACAACGATGTATATTCGTACCAGGCAACCATGAAAACCCACCCCCCTTCATTCTGTACTGCTGTGGATATGATTGACTACTCACAAATACCGACTCCGTAGAGCTTGGCTGATCGTACTCATTCTACTGGCCATTCCGCCGTGCTGCATGTTACTCATGAGAGCCTCCTCCAGTGCAGACTGAGTGACGCTTGCATCTGGTCCAGATATGTTAGCCACAAACGTGTTGTCAGGGTGACAATCAAAAGATACACTCACCATCCAGGTCACTGAAGCTACTTCCCATGCTGGGCGTGCCGTCGCTAGTCTCTCTTCCAGACGTAACGGACCGTCGCGGACTATACCCCAATTCTGTCCGCCGGGGACTCAACGGCCCGCCCATTTGATTTGCTCGTCGGCGTCGGTCACCCGCAGACAGCGTGGCCGGATTCCCCGAGCTGATCGAACTCGCGGACGACTCCGCCGTGATCGGCTGTCTTGCAACCTGATTTGGATTCACCGTCCGCCGTCGCGCATCGGCAGGCTCGTCGCGAAGGGTGGCGTTGAGATCCTGGGCGGAGGGGCCAGACTCAGGTTCGGGAGAAAGGGGGACAAACGCAGGTGATTCATCCTCATCTTCGTCCTCGTCTCGCAATCCAGGCCGATGCATGGAGAATTTACCAAATCGCCGGAATCGAGGACCCCGCCGACTGGCCATAATCCCCTCGTCGTCGGATTCAGACTCAGAGGAGCTTGAGGTGAGGTATTCTTCTTCGAGCGTTGGCGACCTGTGGACTGGAATGTTGGGTGTCTGATCCCGCCGGCCTGTCGATGGACGCCGACCAAAGCTTTCGCGTCTGGGGTCTTTCGGCTCGCCACCTGGGGTTTCATTACGTGGTGACTCTCGAGGGCCTTTGATCTGGTTCACGGTAGTTGTGGAGCTGGTGCGCCGTGAAGTGATGCCTGGAGAACACTGTAAGTGAGACAGGCGGTGACGCGTCAAGACGGAAGGATGAAACCTACCGCGCGGAGGAACATTATCCTTCTGTTGTAGCGTCAACCGATTTGGCGGTCTGGAGCCTGAAGAAGATGTCAGCGATGGATGAGATGAAGGCCGGAGCTGCATACCGGTACTGGCGGCGGGCGCCCCTTTACTAGCCGGAGGGTTTCCCAGAGCCGTGCTCCCAGAGACAGAACCAGGAGCAGGAGACGGCGAACTCGACTGCGTGTTTGGGACTTTGCGCATTTGCGCGCGAACTTGGGCGAGCTGTCGATCGTACAGCCATGCTGCCTGCTGCAGGAGGAATTGCAGGGTAACGTCAAAGCTCTCCGCTCTGTAACAACAAACACGTTAACTCGCGCATGGGGGTTTTGTATTACTAAGAGCAATCTGCGTACAATGCCTTCCCTGTATTTGTATGAGTAATTATTGGGGATACATAATTATATCACTTCTTACAGTCTATATCATCTCCCTTAGACGGACGTGATAGGAGATCCCAGAGAGCTTGGTCCTTGGCAGCGTTCCATTCGACCTGTTGGCGTCAGTCCGCACTCCCAATTAGGGGCAGCCAAAGATGAGGTTTTACAGGAGGAGGGTCGACAAATTCTCCTCGAGGGAAAGGAAGGCGGATGAAGACTGTAAACTGGGTATCGCCCGACTTATTGAGCGAAGTCATGTTGTGGCGATTCTTTCACTGTCCACGCAGTGGCAGGTGCAGTTTTGGCGTTAATCAATAAGAATGATACAATGTAGCAGATAATTATTATTTCTTTCAAGTCTGAACCAACTCTGCAAGCTTTGGGATGGATTTGAGGCAGGTCGGAGAACGAGAATTGCCCTGAATAGATAAACGATTGGATGGAGTTGCTAAAGACGAAGCGACGGAACGTGCCGTGATGTCGCCGTGATGTCGCCGGCAGTGCGTTGCAATATGAACTACTGCCTGAAGCTCTAGCGTAGAGTGGAAATATTACCTTCTTCTTTCATTATTTCCACGGCTCATCCAATCCAGGCACGTGAGAAATTTCCATTGTGGAGACCTTATGCCTCAGGCTGCTATATGCCAAGCCATTGTCAACATCTATGAAATTATAGCAAATATGGTTTGATGGTAACAACACAAAGATAAATGCCTAGGCTTCTTGATATAATAGAAGCAACCAGTTCATGTCTGTTAGATTAGGAATAACACAATTTTACTCCGAAGCAAGGTCCAGGTTTGTTTTCTCAATCCAGAATGGTCACCGGCTAGGTAGTATGTTTGATTCCACTTTCACTAGTATCTATCTCCCTGCACGACCGGCCATGCCCATTCTAGTAGTTGATACATCATGCCATAGTGTTTACATAAGTCAATAAAATCACGGTAAGGCATCGGGAGATCGATCACTAATTGTGTGAAATCCAGACGCTTCGTAAATTGAACCTTCAACCTCCTACCATCGAAATAGGCATAGAGCACGCGGCAATATCCATGGTCATCGAAGAGTCGGACCAATCTCTAAGTTTGATTATTAGTAGATTCTTTGTAAAATAAATAGCGACACTGCTCACCGGGAGAATTTGATTGAAGATCTGCCCAGAGCTCATCTCTCGTAGTTCCTTTATCTGTGCTCTCATTGCATGTAGAATCGCGTTGACTGCTGCAAGCAGTTCACTGACTGATGGCGAGTCGTAATGACAATGCATAACTTCAGCATCGGCCATGTCATGGCTTAGAGACTGTAAAGACGGGATAAGCTCGCTGAGGTAGTGCAATTCTTTGTTATTTGCAATATTGTCGCGCATCTTCTGATAAAAGGCACTAAAAGTAACCTCAGTATTTTGACTTTTGAAAACATCCTCATAGATCGAAACATCGGTCACAAATCGAGTTCTGTGGTAGAAAATGTGAAGGAAAGAGATAATTCGAGCCGTCGACGGACAATACTCGTCGCTTAGCTGGGAATTAGCGTATACTTTCAGCCTATTTGTTGTATAAGAATTGAGGTACTCACCTGTCGATCAGTGGCCTGGAGCTGAGCATAGGAAAAGACTTACTGGGAACCCTGAACTCTCCACAATCGATCATAATCCATTTCAGAAGCGTAATCAAAGTATGCCTGCATCAAGCACCGTGGAAAAAGTCTTAACGGTCGTTTCGGCTGCTCAAGCCTCTATCGATGGTCCCTGCTCGGGTTCTGTCCCTGGGGAAGCAACATGTAATGAAGGTCCCCGCTCATGTCATGACATCTAGGGAATGATGTGCGTGGGAGAAAGTAAGGAGTCACCAAGTCGGATGTCGCACCAGTATCAATATCCAAATAGTGGAAGTCGATACTGAGTTGTTTGGCTTTCTCACCGATGAGGACTTCGCCACGAAGATTTAGCAGGGAACGCAGGATTTTACTAAAGGCAAGGTGGCGCTTTTCGATGCGAAGGTGCAAAGGTATCATTTTGAAAAGATGCGCCTTTTTGTTTGCAATGGCAACGTGACTAGCTCGCTACAAGGATCGGGGGGGGGGGGGGGGGACAAAGATGAAATAAACAACAAGCCCAGCACTTTCATCATAAGGGTAATGGAGAAATCATATGCTAATTACCATGGTAATTATCTCAGTCCAGGGTCAAGGCAGCCTTTCCCCCCAATTTGTCGCCAGAAAACTGCCCGACCTCGATTGCGACATTCCCTTTGGGGGGAACGAATCTACCGGCGACCCATTTCTGGAGAGGACGTAAAGATGCAGTCACCCGTACAATCACCTGCTCAGCCGGGTTGATATCCTTGGGAGCAAAGCCAAGCAAAATGCGAGTAGGGAAGTCTGGGACGCCAGGAAGACCGTATACTTGTGCAACAAATCGTCCCTGTACGTTTCCCACATTTTTCACTTGAAGACGGACCTCAAACTCCTCCGCGCTGTCATCCTTCTTCTCACATGTGACATTATGTATACTGAACTCGGTGTAGGAGAGTCCAAATCCGAATGGGAATGCAGATGGGACCTCAAGCTTGTCTAGGAGATGTTGTCCAAACCAGCGATCATAGCGAATCTCGGATGCGTCCCGATCGAAGAAAGGTAGATGGGCTTCATCTGTTGGGATGGCGAATGGCAATCGACCACTGGCATCTACCTTGCCCTGCAAAACATCTGCAAGTGCGTGTCCACCTTCACAGCCACTATACCAGCTAAGCAGTATGGACGGTGGGACTTCTCTCCATGACTCCATCATCACCGTTCCAGCGGCAATGACCGACACAATCGTTCGAGAGTTACTCTTCGTCACCTCCCGTATAAGCTCTTCTTCGGACTGGCGAAGCCGCAAAGATTTGCGGTCGCCACCGACACCGGTCGTCATTCCAGTTCCCTGGTCGTCCCCTTCCTTTTCATACATCTTTTTTATTTGCTCATCTTCAGGAGTGTTGGTCGGAGGGAATACTGTTCGGAGGCTCGGATTTTCCCGCAGAGCTGGGATGCAATACTCGCCTTCATCTTCATGGTCAAATCCCACCACACAGATGACGACGTCAGCCTGAGCAGCGGCATGCTTTGCTTCATCTAAGGAGACCGTATGGACAACTTCAGCATTTGGAAAGGCCTTCCGTACTCCTTCGAGAGGAGTAACAACATGAGGTGAGAATGTTTGCGAAGATCCCTTGTCACCGGTATTGGCAATATTCGCCAAACGGCCGACGACGGCAATTTTCGATATAGACTCCGCTTTCAAGGGTAGAATACGTTGACCCTCGATAACTTCATTCTTTAACAGAACCATCGATCGGGCCGCTGCCTCGCGTGAAAGCGCTCTGTGTTCCTCGCAAAAAACGACAGATCGATCTGGCTGGCTTTTGGCGGTACGAAGTGTAAATTCGAGTTGCTTGCGTAATATTCTCTCGCACGATCGATCTACATGAGACCAGTCTAGCTCGCCTGCAGCAAGCGCATTTTCGAGGTGCATAGCTCTCTGCTGACGGAAAGGTGCTTCGATGTCCAGACCATTCTTGACGGATTTCGCCGAATCTCGCAAACCAAACATGAAATCGGACATCACAAATCCGTCGAACCCCCATTTCTCACGAAGAATGTCTGTCAGGAGATCATGGTTTTGTCCAGCCCAGTCGCCATTGACTGAATTGTATGATGACATCACGGACGCGGCTCCACCCTCGATGATCTTTCGAAAATGGGCAAGGAAAACCTCGTGCAGCACATCCTCGTCGATCTTAACGTCGACCCGGAATCTCGCGTTCTCCATCGAGTTCAACGCATAATGTTTAACGCATGCCATAACATGCTCTTGCACGCCTTGTGTGAGAGCCAGCCCAAAGTCGCCCAATAGTAAGGGATCTTCGCTGTATGTTTCCTGGATTCTGCCCCAGGCAGGATGACGCGGGAGGTTGACACAGACTCCAGCGAAGAAGTTGGCCCCCTGAGCCTTTGCTTCCAGTCCAATTGCCTGGCCGATTCTTCGCTCGAGGGATGTATCCCAAGTCGCTCCTCTAGCCATCGAGATTGGAAAGGTAGTCGACTCTTCCAAGACTACACCTCGTGGTCCATCTGTGAAACAGACCCCTGGGATCAATAGACGAGGAACAGCACCATGCACATAAGGGTGACGGTTATAACGATCTAACATCATCTGTCCCAGTCCAGGCCAGAAAGCTTCGTCGCCGTCAAGAAGCCACAACCGTTCGGATTGAGTGAGTTGGGAGAGTAGACGAGCTGTTGCGTCCGATAGGCTTTCATTTACGTGCTGGATAGAGTGAAGTGCATCTTGGAAGGTATACTGGTCGCTTGAGACTGACATAGCGACTTGTTTTGATTGAAAAGAGTTTCTAAGAATATGGATTCAGTAATTGAATGAATGGAAGTTCTCGGTATGGTTGAGGACTAATGTGAATATGCTATTTACATCGATGGAAAGTCGGCCTATTTGAGGTATGCATTTACCCCGCTCAAACAGGCTGATATTGGCGTTTTAGCCTATATAGCTGCTCACATAGTGTAGATCCAGCTTGGCTTGCAGAGCTAACACACGGGGATAGAACACATCTGCTCTTTGTATAGGCTTGTCATGTTAGGGCCCACGAAGGATCTCGAGTCATCGCGATGGTCTTTCAAGATGCCAAGCCTGTGGATTGTCTCATCAATTTAGTAGGTAGCTCGGAGAGCTCGATGGTACAGTTCTTTCATAATTCAAAGTTGACATTGTTTTCTATACACTGGCGCCTGATTAATATTGTTCTTTCAAATAGACTGAACAATTAACCTTGTTAAACATTTATATGGCAGCTTCAATATGCTCAATATCCTTGATCTTCTTCTCCGCGAGATCATCTTTGTTCTCCAAGTTCCTGATCTGGGCACCCAATCCAGTGCAGACATAACCCTTAAACTGCCGCGTCGGAACTTTCTGCTGGAACATTTCATCCAGCTCCTCCAAAGATCGATCCTTCGTCTCGGGAAGCAAGAAGTAGACAAATGCTATCGCGGCAACCGAGAAGCTACCATAGATAATGGCCGTTCGACCACCAATGGCGGCTTGAACATACGGATTCACGAAATTGATGGGTACCGATGTGACGAAACTGCCCAGCGTGGACAAAAGCAAAGTGTGCTCACGGAGTTGACCGGTTCCGATCTCTCCACCGAGGATCCACACACCTGGCCCCCAGGAGAGGCCGTAAAAGAAATACCAAAGAACCAGCATGGCGATGCAGCCGTTCTGCGTCATCGTAGAAAGAACATTGTAGCCATTGGCTGTTGTGCCGCCGACACCGAGCATCATCGCGGCCATGAGGAACGCACCCCAGAACATGTTCGATCGTCGACCAATCTTGTCGAAGGTGTAGAAAGAGATCATGTTGGCGACCAAGCCACAGGCAATGACGATCACGTTGTATCTCAGAGGATCGGAGAACCCAAGCTGCTTCATGAAGGTCACGATGAAGTTATTGATGAAGGAGATGCCTTGAGCCTGTTGCAGGATTTGAACGCCTGCGGCGATGATTGTACGCCGCAGGTTGGTGCCTTTGAAACAGTCCATAATGCTGGTCGCTTTGTGGAGCTCACGCTGCTCTTCGACCTGGAGTCGTAGAAGCTGCACTTCTTCGGCTGCGTTGTAGTTGGGACCGTACAAATCTTTGATGGCAGCTTCGGCTTCTTCGAACCGCCCACGGTAGACCAAGAATCGCGGTGTTTCGGGAAGGAAATGGTAGGAGAGGATAATGCCGATAGGAACAGTGAGCTGACAAAGAATCACGGTACTTGGGAAATCGTGTTAGAACTCGCCATAGTCAGAACGAGAGGTTCAGTCCTTACAGGTAGGCCCATTGACTTGTGATTCTCTGACACAAGTACACGACCAGCGTGGCCATGAAACCGCCGAAGGTGTTCCAGAACGAGTATGCAGCGAGAAACGCACCTAATCGACATCAGCCATCATTGAACCATTGGTTTGAGCAAGATTCACAACGCACCTCGAATCTTAGCCGGTGCACATTCCGATTGATACATCGGCACCACATTAGAGGCCAGGCCAATGCCGGAATAGACGACGATACGGCCCACCACTAGCTGCCAGAAGGAGGTCAAAGCAGTGGCCTCCAGGATGATACCCACAATAAGAAGGCCTGCCATGACTAGCAGAGTGGGTCGGCGACCCAGATTCGAACACAACCACGGAGCAGCCAGACAGCCGAGGATGATACCTGCAGACCCTGTACCTGTTCCTGCGGACTGTTTCTCGGACGGGACAGCCCAGTCATTCTGGGCCTCGTCCCATACACCGTATTTCTCGCCAAAGGGTGATAGACCTAGTGCACCTCCCCACCAGGAATTGTCGAATCCGAACCCCATGGCTCCAAGGGAGACGAAGCACCCAATGAAGACCAAACGGAGGCTCAGCTCCTGGTAGAGCACTGACTGCTTGATCGAATCAAACATTTTGACGAATTAAGCCGGATAACTGACACCAAAGCCGGGGGTGAGTGACATCTTGCTTTTTCCCTCACCGGGGACGATTATTTATATAGGCTAGTACATGGCGTTTACAGATGCCTCTCCTGCAGCGTGAACGTCTTCCAAGGGAAGCAGCTCCTAAACCCGGGGGCCCCGCAATCGAGCCGGCATGAATCATGGGTGTCTCAGACCACATGTTGCGATAGTCTGGGGAATTCATGCGTTTTGGCAGCGGTGGGGCAATGCTGGCCTGATCCTGAAGCTGTCAATGCCTGGCGGCTGCAACTGCCTCCGCCGTCCGGGGCTACCGGCAGAACATCGGCAAAATTATAGCGGCAATTCCTTCCCCCCTCCCCCACAATCACGATCACCCCACTCGTCTGCTTTGGGGCCTGCGTGGCTCGAGTTGCAATTTTTGAGGCAGCGTGATTGATGGGAGCATAGGCATTCAAATATGGTCATCGTCATCGTGGCTGGAAAAGCCATCTTCATCATCCCTCGTTCGTCATGGCCTCTCCTACACAGCTCCAGACCTTTGCGACCAAACCGCGTGCCTTCATTCTCAGTGACATCTCCAATGAGCCTGACGATGCCGAGTCTTTGGTGCGCTACCTTCTCTACTCCAATGAATTGCGGACGGAGGGGTTGGTTGCGTGTACATCCACCTGGATGAAGAATAAGGTCTGCCCACAAGACATGCACAAAATCATCGATGGCTACGAGAAGGTGGTCGACAATCTCAACGCTCACGCGAATCCCAATGACCCATATCCGACTGCCCAGTATTTGAGGTCTTTGATCAAGAAGGGCGCAGAGGTAAATTCATACTTTCAGCCAGACAGTTGGGATTTAGCCTTCTAACACAACACTCGCAGACATATGGCATGACAGCAGTGGGCGAAAGCATCCCCCTCAGCGAAGGCGGCCAACTCCTCTTGGACCGCATCGAAGCACCCTCCGAAGATCCTCTTTGGGTACTGTGCTGGGGTGGAACAAATGTACTTGCCTCTGTCCTCCTCAAAATCAAAAACACCCACTCCGCCGCCGACGCCGCCAAATTGCGCTCAAAACTACGCGTCTATACAATTTCGGACCAAGACGACACGGGTGCTTGGATTCGGCACCACTTTCCTGATATCTTCTACATCTGCTCCGTTCATGGATGGAACCAGTACGGTATGGCCGCTTGGTGCGGCATCTCTGGCGACGGCTGGTACGGTTTCGACAAGGGTGGTCCGGACCCCTCCAAGATCAGCAAGGAATGGATCAAGGAGAATATCCAGATCGGTCCACTAGGCTCCACATACCCAGACTATATGTTTATACCTGAAGGTGATACCCCGACGTTCCTTTACATTATTCAAAATGGTCTCGGGGTGCCGGAACAACCGGGATACGGATCCTGGGGTGGCCGATACATTGCCACCGATATCAGCGGCAGCGGTGTTCCTAATGGCCATTTCAGCGACACAGTGGACGAAGTCGTGGGCCTTGATGGCCGGAAACACAAATCCAACCACGCGACTATCTGGCGTTGGCGCGACGCTTTCCAGACAGACTTCGCCGCTCGGATGCAGTGGTCTCTCTCGCCAGACCTGAGCAAAGCAAACCATCACCCCGTTGTCGAGATCAATGACAGCAAAGGTCAAGAACCGCTCCATTTTGAGTTGGAGGCTGGTACCTCCTTCCAGCTTGATGCTTCTGCATCGTATGATCCCGATCCCACCGATACTCTCACTTTCAAATGGTACCAGTACCGAGATCCCAGCGCAACACAATGGTCTGTCCACCACGAGGTGGGTGAATTGGAGATTACACCACTCAATGAGACCAGCAGCAAGGTGGAGGTCAAGATCCCTCCTCCAGAGAAGTGTTGTGTGGAGTTGATCAGTCGGGGGGCGATTGCCAAAGGTCAGCTGCTGCATCTTATCCTTGAAGTGAAGGACAACGGGTCTCCACCTCTGATTAGCTATCGCCGGGTCATTATTCAAGCAACGAATGAGAAGTTGCTTGGTGGTGGTGGCGGGGCTGAGGCTATCGGCGATGTTATGCGAGATATTGTGCAATATATTTAGTGTTATCTTGGGACAAAACGATATTATGAATAGAAGGTTGCCGCTTGGAATGGTTTAATTCAGGGAGTTGTTTCTGGTTTCTCATGGAGACCCCGTAACATAATACCTTTAAATTGATCGCTTACATTTGCCGACGTGGAGGACATACTTCGCGGTCTTCTTTTGCAGCAGATCGTATATCTACGTGTCTGTCTGCACGAAAACATGCTACTGTGCCCTCCTATACAACTGGATTTCCCCCGAGAGGTCCAGCCCGGCGGACTACAGGTGATGAGCCATCCATCATGACGAGACACATTTTGACCACCCATTTGCGTATGAACCGAGTCAATGGCTGCTTCGCGGCGATCCGGCCTGTCAAGGTAACGAGGGCGTCAGCGCAGGTATTCTTGCACGACAAAAGGAAGCATTCATCCCGTTCAGCTTGGGTCTGCGTGCCTGCGTTGGGAAGAATGTGGCTTTGATGGAGCCAGACATTGGGTGTGCAAGGGCACTCTGGCTGTATGATATGAGGATTACACCGGGCATGGGACGCATGTCGGCGTGAGTGAGCATGACGAATATAAGATCAAAGATAATTTCGTCGTCGGGAACGAAGGGCCCATGGTACAGTTCGGAAGGAGGACGTGAGTGTTCATAGGCAGAACTGTCCGAATTACCAACAATGCAAAAGCAGTTTCATAGGTAATATCTAGCCTATCTGACTGTCCGTTGCTTATTACCTTTGAGAATAGACATAGATTCTACAATACCGCGGGGAGCACAATGCTACACAAGTGAAATGGCAATGCTCATGATCACGCGGCTTATTGATTAAGGTAATGTCCATCCAAATCCCTGAATCAGAGCTTCTCTTTCTTGGGTCTTGGTGCTCGGAAGGCACTGATCGGTTTGATAGTTTGGAACCATTTCTCGCTCAACACAAGATGGTCGCGCTTGCTCATTGCCTCCCTCTTTTCAATCCAGTCGCGTTCCGTTTCAATGAATTTTGCCATCTCTTGCTCCAACCAGGAAAAGCACTGTTCCGCCGTTTCAGCCACATCTTCAAACGGAAACAGATGACCAGCCTTGGACAGAATAACTTCTTTGACCTTCCCGTGGGCAACACCCCCGCTACCACCGACCCCTTCACCACAAGTCTTGATACCTTGACGGTTCTCATCAATCCGCATATAGCTCTTCTCTCCCAGAACCCATAGAACCGACGGCCTCAGGCTCGGCAGTTTATAAAAAGTGCTGCGCGGTTCAGGACGATACATAGGCACAAACGCCGCTAGCGGATCTATATCTGCGTGGGTAGTTCGATTGATCTGAATCGAGCCGTCAGGTGCGCGAGCCGAGAAGTTCTCGCGGATTGAACCTAGCATGTCTTGGTATTTCGACGTAGCGAGCGTGACAGGCGGGTCAGAGATGTTGCTGCCTTCCGGGAGATCGGGATGAAGAGCGGTTGGAAGATCGCGGAAACCATACTTAGCCATTCGCTCGACACAGCGCGAGTCCATTGCGGGAAACATCTTCGCGTAGGCGGCGATTGCAGCTTTGCGGTTTGGCCAGACGTCGGGACGATATAAGGTATAGTTGATAGGGCTCGGAGGACCTGACCCGAACCCCATAGGTGGAGGGTTCAGCTGGATGACGGGGTCGAGGAGAAGAGTGGTATTGAAAAGACGAGGATGCATGTAGGCCAGGTTGGTTCTGACGGGGGCATTAGCTTGTGGGTTTCATTGGCGTGTGGGAACCAACATGATGGTGCCTCCAAAACTATGACCGAGCCCAACGATGGGACGAGGCATTTGATCGCGAAAGTGATTGACCATCAACAGGAGATCTCGCGAGAAGTCCATCCACGAACCTGAACAAGTGCACTTATAAGCTAGCTGAACTTGTACCAAGACTCATGGCAATACGGCGTACAGTCTGTGCTCAACTTATCTTCATTCAGAATACCACTCATGCCCATATTGACCATGTCGGCAATCCAGATGCTGCGAATATGCAAGCTTTTGCTTTCCTTCGAACGTTGCAATAGCTCATCCCAAAGCGGCTCGTATAGTTCCTACGTTACTGCTGATCAATATCCCCAGATCTTTCGATAAGCCGGACAGTTTTGCTTACCTTTGCCAGACCAACTCCATGAGCCGCAATGATTGTCACCCCGTTAGATGAAAGCAGCGTCGATTTCTCCAAAGGTGTGTATTGCTTCACGTGGAGGTGAAGCACCTCCTCTTGGTTGTTGGCCGTACTGCCAGCATATTCGCGAATATGGCCGGCAGGGATAGTGTGCTCCGTAATACTGAAGTTGCTGGCAGACATCTTGGTGATATCGATGTTGTTTCCTAAGTATGGCATTAGAAAAAAAAAGCATGTAGTGAAGTGTGAAGTTAACAGAGCGAAAATGGCTCAAATAAGAACCAGCTACTAAAAATAGACTAGAGGTAGACCAACGAACAGAAGGCGAAGAATCGAGCTCAGCCTTGCTCGGTAACCTCCGGTTGGGGTTTAGGGGCAGAACAAAGAAACTCGTTAGCCCGGTTTAGCGGATTCCTCTCAGCAAGTAGGAATAGACACCCAAGAGAGTCCGTGTTGGCCCGAAGTTCTCCATGCATAAGCTCGGTAGCCACACGGGGATGAGTTTCTCGGCTGGGTAAAGTGCAGTATTTGTTTAGAATCGTTAAAGAGTCGTAACGTGAGAAAACCAAAACAACAGTAAGCTGTCTATGGCTACCTGCCAAAGTCCTGCGGCGGATGAGCTAATTGAACCAAGCAAAACCCCTCTAGGTGGAATGGTTCGTGAGGTGAAAGGTCGAGAGTGCAGGATCATGTATATGGCCTCATGTAGTTCCGGGGGCCTCGCAATGCCGCTGTCCGTGCCAACCTGTGCTAGCCCCTGACCCAGTGCTATATCAGGCCCACACCCTCGGCACATAAAATAATTGACACATTGCCAATCTAAACCATAGGAATGATCACTACCACAGCGATGGCTAAGAATTGATGATTTTGGACTCCGAAAAAGACGGCCATTAGGGCTGACATATAATAGACTGTGCTACGCACTTCCCGATTAGGCACGTGCGTTAATTAGCAAACTTATCAACAGCAAGTGATACTGGATAGGACTGCATGAGTCCCAATCATTATATTATCACCAAGTGATAGGACAAGGATAACCCTGCAGATTTCACGTGTGGCTTTCTTTTGGTGTAACGCCCCTCCCATGCCACATCAGCATTTCTCTGTTGGGGAATTTTAGTCCTCAATAGTGCCAGCTCTTGTTTGAACTATGGCCCCCTGGCAAAGAAAGCCTCATAAGAACCGCGGGGAACGCACAAACACCCCTGAGCTCTCCGAAGACTCTTGAACCTGTTGACTGCATCTATCCAGCGAAAGCCGGTCCGACTCTCTTAACGCCCGAAAGATCTATCCCCCTACCACCAGTAAAAGAGGCCACTATGGAGCCCACTCACACAGCCCAAGACATCATCCAAGCCCTCAATCTTGTCTCTCATCCAGAGAAGGGCTACTATATCGAGACATTCCGCGATCGAAACGAATCAGCCGAAGGCCGCTCATGCGGTACCTATATCTACTACCTCCTCGAAGGCGGATCTGGCCTCTCGCATTGGTACCGTGTGCTCGACGCTGTTGAAGTTTGGCACTACTATGCTGGCGCACCCTTACAGCTCTCACTGTCTTGGGACGATGGCAAGCCTGTCCGCGACCTGGTTCTTGGGCCTGATCTGTGGGATGACCAGAGGCCTCAAATTGTGATCGAGCGGGAAGAATGGCAGCATGCACAATCGTTGGGAGACTGGACGCTTGTTGGATGCTCAGTGACACCCGGGTTTGATTTTAAGGGTTTTGAGATGGCGAATCCAGGGTGGGAGCCGAATGGTGCGGTGGAAAAAGCGTGATTGATTGTTCGAAGCGTTGTTCTCACTCAGTTTCTGTGACATCTGCTTCTTTTTGGATGTGCGTTTGAAAGTGGAAAGGGGGACGATAGTGAGATACTAGCGATTCAGGTTGATAGTCTTACAGCTTGAAGGCAAAAAATTGCGAATGCATGGGATTTCTACGAAACTACTCATCATGTTGTCCTAGGCTCATATGGTCGTATCTTGGTATGCCAGGTGGCGGTGGAGCGCGTAGACAGTGTAGTTAGAGCAAAGTACTGTAGTCGCAAACGGGACCTTCCTAGTCAAATGGCATTTTACTAGGTTAGCCATGACTTCGCAGGCTGTATTGAATGACTTAACTGGGTTTCCTGGATGTTTCTTTCTTGCGGCCGGGCAACGGAGGACTTAATGTAACCCTACAAGGTCATGTCGGGCTGAAAATTTACAAAGGAAACCTTGAGGCCCCGCATCATGGCACAAACAATCGTAATGTAATTGTACGCCCCGATCTAGTACATGGATGCGTCAATATATGTGACTGACACGCTGTACACCGAGGTCGCATCTAGGGGAGTAAACCGTTTGAGTGGCTGTCGTTCTTGTTCTTTGTTTTCAGTTCCTTTGAGAAACAGCTACAGAGGAGGATTACTTTGCAGATAAAGAGATAAAGAAATTTCTATTCTTATCTAATCCTGGATACTCAGTGACTTCCTTGTTGGTATGTGGTCTGCTTTAACAAATAAACTTTAGGACATGTGATATCTGATATGTGATAAAAAACTATTATATCATAAGCAGGGGTATATAGCCCCTTCTTCTTTCCTTATGAACATGTAGAGCCCGGAGTAAAAAGCCATATCTCGCAATTTACCGCCCGGTTATTGTAGGTGCCGAATCACCTGGTAGTTCATGCCTCGAGTCCTCAGTCCCAGCAGGTTTCTCATAGACAGGAGCCGCGTCCAGTTCACGTGCATCACATGAGCGTGTTACATACATCATAGGCACCGTCAAGCCAGGGACTTTGCTCTTGTGCTTTCGACGAAGGAAGAAAGTCAACAATCCGATCACCGCGATGGCACCCATAGCAACGCCAACGCCAACGCCCGCTTTTCCATCTGTGGAAAGATCTGACGACGATTCGGGTTCTGACGATTGACTTGAACTCAACGATGAGGTAGGATCGGCCCTGGCTGATGTGAACGTACTTTGAGGGTGTGCGCTTGTTTGCGTGGACGTAGATGTGGATAGTGTGCTCGTTGGGGATGTGGATACGTAAATGTTCCTCGGGACAGACACTTCGTCTTCAGTTCCGCAACAATCGGCCGTTATACCGCAGCACCACTTCTCGGAATAATCTGTGCCATCGCAGGGGGTCATTTGTGTGTTTTCAGATTCTAAATCGCCACCCTGGAAGCCATGTTATCTATTAGCATTCTGTTCCCCTGCCAAGGGATACCCAGCGAATATACCGACATACCGCACAAACTTTCAAACAGCCCACATCAGGCCAGGACGATAACGAGCATGTGTCACGCCAATATATTGCGGAGCTGTTCGAGGACTTATCGCCTGCAACCTTGCACAGGCCATTTTTGAGACATTCATCGGACTGAGCGCAGCACATGCTCACGGCACCCTCCACGCCGTTGCACTTCTTCGCGTCATGGTTGGGGGACCTGCGTCCGTTGGGTCTATAGCAGGTGGTTTCATCGGCCGAGGAGAACGAGGCGAGCTGAAGGGTTGCCAGCAGGAAAGTGAACTGCTTCATGGTTCACAATCGAATAGCCTAATTCGGGACAAGAACATGCGATAGAAAGCAAAGAGCGTCGAGGATTCGAGAGAATAACGCGAGGAATAATTCGAGGGCACAAGACAAGGCTGAACGCAGGGGGGTGGGGGTCTGACTGACTTGCATACTGGCAAATTTCGGATATGTATGCCAAGAATGTATGGTATCCTTTTACGAGTCATGCGTGGTAGCTACCACATCTCTCAACAGCCCATGTCTCTAAATTTTTTCTTCGAGTCCTAAACATAAATGTGAAGCCCCTGGACCGCTTGGTTGCTGATAGACGAGAGCGAACGAATTCAGCGTTGATCTGGTTGTAGACCGGAGACCCTGTGAACTTTGTTAATACCTAGCAAAATTGACATGTTTACAAAACAACCTAGCAGTTTACAGGGGCTATTCTCTATCTAAAACCCCCCTCCAGTTGTTGATCCGCGTGGTTAGAACTATCACATGCCATGTAGTTTGATTGCTAGAGCAGCCTACATAGCAAGCCGCGATATCCTGGTGCCCCGGATGCCATTTCTCCAAGACTTTTGTCAATTTTCTCCAGACGTCTGGATTTGATCAGCTAGTATGACTCTTGAGACAAGCTGGTAATGATACAGTTTTTGGAAAAGGCTGAGAATAATTGGCTGAATATGAAAAATTGTGTCTTTGTGGTTGATTGAGGAAGACGAGACTTCCAAGAATTGGAAGCGGACGAAGTGGACAAAATGAGGGTCAACGCCGACCTCAGCCTAATAGCCCCCATCACGTGCCCACGCTCAAGTAGAAGTAAGCACTTCCGCCACGTGAGTCGGTGTCGTCAACGCATTACATCGTTTGGTTGTGAGATAGGCCATAAGTCTGAGAGTTTATGCGGAGTCTTCCTTGCTTGGACTTTGCTCTCTCTTTCTGGGGATTTGTATATGAAGAGAAGGATGTATAAACAGAAGAAACGATTCAGCCACATTCGAGTGAGACAGAAAATGAAAATGAAAATGAAAATAAATAAATAAATAAAAATAGTAATAATAATAATGATAATGATAATAATGATAATAATAGAAACAAAGAAAATAAGAGCGAACCTCCCCTAAGTACGGCCTGAAGGCCCGGCTCCCTACAGCAGACCTTATCAAATTAATGCAGTTATGTAATCTATATCGAACGGCGCAAGTGCGCAATTTTATGATCTAGGATTTGAATCTTCCTTTGTGCAGCTTCAATACCACACCTGAAGCTAACACGTACGCGCTCAACTTCGCACTCCGTCTCTACTCTTCTTCGAGTAGGTAGAGTACCTTGGCAATCGTTCACTCTTCCGACAAACACCATTCGTCTATGCAGACGCCCTCTTCGTCGCCTTGGTTCGCAACTTCATCATCAAGAACACCAGGGCGTAGAACACTCCAGCCCATAATACAACCAGCCCCGCATCCCTCCAGCCGTAGTACTCTTCATTTAAGTTGAGTGTCCTCAAGTAGTCTTGTCCAGTAGTGTATCGGCACACCTCGCAGTTCTCCGTAGCGTCTGGGTTCAGAAGGTTCGTGCCACGTCCCATGCCTTGCTGATAGATGGAGAGATAGTCGCCACATGTCTCGTTTGCAGGAGGATTGAAGACCGCAAGCTCACCCCGTTCGCAAGTGATATCGACGGAGAAGGTTGTGAAGGTGAGGAAGGCGCCGAAGAGGTAGTTGAAGGGATCGAGGTAGTAGATCCTAAAATGTGATGTTAGCATTGAGCTCGTGGGTTTTGATAGTCGCATTAGGCTTACCAGTATCTCCAGAATGCCGTGATCTGGGAGTAAGGAACAAAGACACCGCAGAATGATACGAGGGTTGTGATGACCAGCGGGTTGACTAGAGATGCAACGGTTGCGTTGGGAGCGTATGCGGCGATCGATTGCCCAATACCGGTGTACAACATCTCGTAAAACATCTAGACGGTTTGTTAGTTGGAGCGAGGAGTCAACCAAAGAAGAGAGAACTTACTGCGACGAAGAATGTGCTGCCTGCCCACTTGGTACCATTTGGCAGTCCAGCAGTCCAGTACCAACACACAAAATACAACACACCGCAGACGACCAGGTAAGGCAGCTCAGAAACAATCAAGCCAGTGACGAATGGCACCCAGTGGTAGGTCTTACTCTTCTTCTCGCGCGTCTCATACACGTTGCGACGATCGATGAAGATGGGCTGAAGCTGGGAGATGAGGCCGGGGGCGACAAACAGGAAACTGAAGACCGTGAAGAGGCGTTGCTGGAGATCGCTGACGCTGTTACCAATCGACCAGAACGAAAAGCCGTTGTAAAGAGACAGGAGTATATGCAAGATGAGCTTGTTGTTGATGTACTCGGTGTTGCGGAACAAGGAGATGTTCATGCGGTGCGTAACAAGCTTTACCTGCTCCCACATGGGCGCTGCGAATTGATGGCCATCGTCGACAGTTCCAGGCGGTTTGGCGGCAGCATCGGCGACAAGAGTGTCAAGTTCTTGAGTGATCTTTTCGTGTTCTGGCGAGTTGAGCCAGACTTGGTTCCAGTCCTTGCCCTTAGAAAGACTTCCGGATACGACTTCAATCATGTGCTCAGCAGGGTTGGCCTCTCGGGGGCACGGTGCGCCATGACCAGCGAAGTATTTCTTGACTGTCCTTGCATTATGGCCGATATCGCCAAAGTATACGGTCTTGCCACCCTTCGCCAGTAGGAGGAGGGTGTCGAATTGGGCAAAGAGGTCGGCCGATGGCTGATGAATCGTGACGAGGACAGCTTGTCCGACTTCCGCGAGTTTGCGCAAGAAGCGTACCGTGTTGTTTGCAGCTTGGCCATCGAGACCAGAAGTAGGTTCGTCAAGGAAGATCAAAATACTGGGCTTAGCTACGAGCTCAACACCAATTGTGAGACCTGGTAAGTTGTTAGTGACTGTCTCGACTCTGTTCGACGGATTCAGACTTACGCTTGCGCTGTTCGACCGAAAGACCGGCACCAGGTCGACCGATGAGGGTGTGCTCGAGGTCTTCCAACTGTAGAAGCTTGACGATCGTGTCCACATAACGGAGCTTCTCCTCGCGGGAAGTTTCACGATTCTGACGAAGAAGAGCAGAAAATTCCAAAGCCTCGCGTACCGTGGACAATGACTCGTGGACATCCATCTGTTCGACGTAGCCAGCAGATCGTTGGAAGGACACAGGGAGCGGGCGACCATCGACTAGAACGGAGCCCTGAATGGTACCATCAGTCTTGCGTTGAGCTAGAACGTCGAGCAGTGTAGTCTTCCCGGCCTGAGTGAAAATGTTAGCATATATCCATCTGTCAATCGCATTGCTAGTGGCACTTACACCTGAAGATCCCATAAGAGCACCGAGCGTACCGGGCTTGACAAATCCTTGAACATTGTCGAGAAGAAGACGATCGCCATGCGGCGTCTTGACGGTGTAAGTCAGATTCTTCCAGGTAAAGACCGATGTATTGTTGACGAGCTGATTATCAGTGGCTGCGTCAGACTTCTCGGAATCGGAGCCAGAATTCTCGGATAGCTTCTCAACAGCCTGGGATTCCTCATCCGCAACGACAGCCTTAGGTACCGTCTTCTGCTTCTCACGGGGGATGAGGAGGCCGCGACCACCTTCGCCCATCTGCTTCCACCTGGAAGTGAAGAAGACGGTCATTGCTACGAAGAAAACGTACCAGGCGCAGAGAATGCCAAAGTTGCGCCAAAGGTTTCTGTGGCTCAAGGACATGGAAGCCAGGTATTGGTCACCAGTCACGCTGGTTGCTCCAGGAAGCGCACCACGGACGCCGGTACATGCTTGTCCGCCCCCTGTTTCGGGGCTGTATCCTTCGCCATTTGGAACCAGGAATGGGCCCACACAGGGAATCACCTGGTCGTGGAACTCGTTCGCGAGCAATGCTTCGAACGCGTAGGCCATGGGGTCGATCCAGAAGAACCAAACGAACCAAGGGTGCATGTCGGGCTTGGGAATCATGTATCCTGCATACGTGAAGGCAGCGACGATGGTGAATCCAGAAGCTTTAGTTGCTGCGTCGAAATTTGGGAAAGCGGCACCGATGAACCTGAACAGCTGTGTCATAGCCAGGGCCGAGATCAAGTTGATGAGCCAGAAGATGAAGAAAGCCTGGGCGGTGTACTGGAATCCAGTCATAAAGTACAGCACAATTCCAAAGTGCGAGATTTGGAAGAGCATGATCGGGATGTCGGTAATGACCTGGGCGAAGACAAAGGCAGACGGATGGTGGAGAGCGAAGTCTCGGTGTTTGGCTAAAACGGGTCGGCCAACGAACGAATCCGTAACCTCGGCGAGAGCGATGAAGGTAGGATAGAGTAGAGAGAAGAAGAGTGAGCCTCCCTTGATAAACAAGCCCGCCGTGTTGTCCGGAGCATTGTAGAACAGTGAGCCACCGATTAACGCCTGAACGAGAGTTGTGGCTTGCTTGATGAACAGAGTTTGCTTGTCGCCCCAGAGGATCTGAAATTGGCGTATGGTAGCGGTCTGCACCTGATGGAAATATCCTGCGGACTCCGCAGCTTTCTTTGGGAGGTTCTTGTGCTTGTCTTGAGTCTCCTGTTCCTTGATGTCTGCCGTATTCTGCTGAGCTTCGGGACTATTAGGATAGTCGAGTTCGGCCATCATCCTTGGCTTGAGGGACGAATTGTTATAAGCAGCGAGCAGCTCCTCTGTTGATCGAGGAAACCGGTCCTCAAAGCCTGGGGCAATTGTGCGCACAGCAGGCGCTGATACGCTCGTGAGAAAATCCGACTTGTTGGCTGCAGGGTCGCATAGGAAGCCAAGATCCTCCATGTATGGCACAGCTTCATCTCGAGGTCCGTAAAAGATCTGCTTGCCGTTATCGAGAATCAGAATTTTGTCGAACTGCTCGTAGATGCCATTACCAGCTTGGTATAGACTGGCAATTGTAGTGAGACCAAGAATATCTGTCATGGCGCGTATAGCTTTTGTCCAATCCAGCGCAGTGCTCGCGTCGAGACCACGAGTGGAGTTATCCCAGGAGAAGACGCTGCCTCTAGTCGCAAGGCATTCAAGAATGGACACTCGCTTACGCTCGCCACCCGAAACACCACGAATGAACTCATCTCCGACCTTGGTATCCTTTGTGTGTGTGATACCGAGAGACTTCAAGAGAAATCCTTTGTATATCTGGGCGTACTCCTCTCCGTTCTTGATGTCCGGTGGCAGGTGGAAGGGCACCTTCAAACGTGTGGCGAAGTCGATGGTGTCACCAACTGAAAGGGCTGGAAAGAAGATCTCCTCTTCCGTGTTCATGATGATCTGACCGCGATATTGTTTGGCTTCTTGACTGGTCATGGAACCGAACGAGACGTCGCCAGTAATCTCTGCGAAGCCATTTCTGTGGTTTGATAGAACGCTAAGCAGTGTTGTGCATCCGGCTCCTGGATTTCCAAGAACAAGCAACATCTCACCGGGTTTGACAACTCCAGAAGAGTTGTCGATAATAGTCTTCAGGGGTGGGCTCTTACTGCCCTTCCCGAATGGGTTGAATTGAGAGAGAACATTTTCGTTGTAAAGGGCATCACTGCTGATGCCCTTTACTGTGAGGTTCCGCCATGTCACACCCAGCTTCTTCGGTTTCCCACCGTTAGTCTCGTTGCGTTGTCGTATTTGTAGTATGTCTGGAGTGATGGGCCATTGTGAGATGTCGCGGGGATCGGTCTTTTGGCCGGATTCGTCGTCTGACTGCTCCGCGCTGGAGTTGACGGTAGGGTCCGCCATTGGGGAGGGAGATCGTCCGGAGGGCTTTGCGAGCGAACTCGCCTGGTACATCGCTTTCTCGGGGTCGCGATTGACCTCCATGTTGTGGTTCTTTGGATTCGCTAATTTGCCCGACTTTGACAGCAGAAGAACTTCGATGGGGAAAAATGCTGGAGATCAGACGACTGGACAAGATATAAGAACAATAAAGTAATGAGATATATGACCATAACTTAACTTCCGATCAATAATCCGACTCAAGAGCCCCCTGTCTCATCCCTTATTAATTAATGTGCTGAACGAAGAGCATGGAACATCTTTCGACGGCTGGGGCGATTAGTGAACATCTCGTGCATTAAGATTTTCCTAACAGTCCGTTCAACCGTCTTTGTTGAATTATCAGGCATGTCCGCTCGGGGTGATTACTATACATTCCGGAGTAGATGCAATGACTGGCCAGGCTTGATTGCTGGAGCCCCCTGCCCCATTTGGGCGGGTCTAACCTTATAATCCCTAAATTAATTCGGTGCGTTAATGAAGATCGACTGAACCCGCTTATCCTCAATGGTCACTCACCTTTCTTCCATGGGAATTTCTTTGTCTGCTCTCAAATTAAGTTATTAACTAACCTGTCAGCTTGATTATTAATTTGCTGCTCCCTTCCGGTCATATATTGGGCCTTTGTGTCGAAATGTTTAGATATACTTTTGGGTGGCGCAGCGAAATTCTTGGACGACGGTGGGCCCAAGATTTCCGCCTGGGCCAATCCCATGGCACTGGAGTAGTCTCGGTCTGATGAATAAACCGGTAAAGACTGATTAACTTTTGGTCCAACACCTGGCTATTGGTTCGCGGTCGGAGCTTGAGGTCATCCCATCGACAATGGTTTCGAATCACAGCGTAAAGACACTCAATTACGGGTGAAGAGAGGCATAAGTAGAACAGACGCCGTGCACCTTGTGCTGTCAATAGTTTCTGGTCACTCTGTACTATTCCTAATTTTTTTTAACCCTGTTTATCGTTTATCACTGTCACGCCAGAGCGAGCACCTCTTAACTTGCCCGACTCCATCACCACCATAGCCATGACGACTCCTAGCAGCATTGATCCCAAGGATATTCAAGCATATTTTGCCAAATATCAGGGCGACAAGTATGTTGAGGGCTGGGCCTCCCTCTGGGACAAAGGTGATAATCTGCCCTGGGATCGTGGCTTCCCCAATCCCGCGCTAGAAGACACCCTGGTCCAGCGAGCTGGCACCATTGGCGGGCCCATCGCCCAGGATGGCGAGAGGCGGAAGGCCCTGGTGCCGGGCTGTGGACGTGGAGTCGACGTGCTCTTATTCGCGAGCTTTGGGTATGATGCCTATGGCCTGGAGTGCAGCGCCGCGGCTGTCGAAGCGTGCAAGAAGGAGGAGAAGGAGAACCATAGCCGGTACCGCGTGCGAGATGAGAAAGTTGGGAAAGGGAAGGTCACGTTCGTCCAGGGGGATTTCTTTGATGATACCTGGTTGAAGGAAATTGGAGTACCTCGAAATGGATTTGATGTCATTTATGATTACACGGTATGTATACTCACTGCCCTGTTGGGCTCCATTCCGTCATTCCTATTTTTCTCTCCACCTGTACTCTGCGTCCTACAGAGGGACCTGCAAGATGCTTCACTCCTCTGCCTTTAGAATCTTGATGTGCCATTTCCGACCCACCCTGGACCCTTCTGCTCTTCTGGACTTCCCTTCTAAACAACCATCTAGTTTTTCTGTGCTCTGAACCCAGAGCTCCGTCCTAAATGGGCTCTCCGACACACCGAGCTCCTTGCTTCTTTACCTGCAGGCAATCTGATCTGTCTGGAATCTCCCCGTCATAAGGACCCCTTGGCCCCCGGCCCTCCATTTGCCTCTCCCTCCGAGGCCTACATGGAGCATCTGAGCCACCCCGGTGAGAAGATCTCCTACAACGTTCAGGGTCTTGTCGATGCGGACCCGTTGCGACAGCCCAGCAAGGCGGGCCTGGAGAGAGTGGCGTACTGGCAGCCAGAGCGCACGCACACTGTGGGCAAGGATAAGAATGGGGTGGTCCATGACAGAGTCTCTATCTGGCGTCGACGTGACTAGAAATGTGCCTACGCATTTGTGTAACCCAAAAAGGAAGAAAATGTAAATGGAAAATATAAGTGATTTTTTCGAGTCCGGCCCTAGACGCTAAAGTGACAGTCGAAATGAAGGGCCGGGATTTTCGTGGACATAGGGAACATATGCACTGGAAGGATTTCCGTCAACTCCACCGCGGGTTCCTGCTTGTAATCGTCGCATCATGCAAAGTAAGCGGGGATTATATCTATTGAAGACAATTATTGTTATAATACATAATTCATGGCATTCCGCACACAGCATCAAACGCCCGAAGATCATCCATCAACAGTTGCAAGGCGAATTGCTTTCTCAACATCGCGCTTTCGGAACGCTGGTCCGCGACCGAGACAGATAGGACCGAGGGAGAGATCTACGACAAGGTCAGTAGGTGCATGGAAAAGAAGACACAAAGAACCATTGATCTCGGCACTACTCACATTTAGTGAAGCTCGCGGCGTTGAGCTGCGGAGCCGAATTGAACCGGGGACTGGAGAGGGGCGAGCTCGGGTCCTGAATATAAATCCCTCGCTGCTGTATCAGCCTTTGCACAGCACTCGCATCCATCCACTCATCAGCACCCGATTCATTGACAATTTGCCACGTTCGAGAGGAAACGGTGAGTTGTTCAGGAGAGTAGCTGCTCCTCCTTGAACTGAGAACTTTTGCACTCAGCTCGACCGTGTCTCCCATTTCGTCGTGCATGTTGGCGAAGAATCCGAAGATGAAGCGGTCGCGCTCGTCGATGGTCAATCGTTTGCCGAAGATTGCGATGACCCTTGGATCGTCTGCAGATGATCTTGTTAATAGATAGTAACCAGTCTCGCAGCATTGTCGGACCAGACGGTGTGAGAGCGTCCAGTGCCCTTGCTTTAAGAGGCTGTCGGTCGACACTATGGTCGGGAAATTCAAGGTGGGACTAGGGATGGATGAGAAGGGGGTATTCGGAGATGGCGAGACTATTCCGAACGGTAGAATTGCTTGTTCTTGGAAGGGTGGCGTGGGGGGTAGTTGTGACAGTCTAGGCCATTGAGCCGCGAGGTCCGACGAGGGCTGGAAAGCGTCACCGATTATTGGCCATGAATCAAGTTGCGTTATGAGCGGATTGTGATTTGAGATTATATCTTGTGTATTGCTGGGCGTGGGAGACATGGATCGCGATACGTCCGCCGGGGCTGCAGGTGCTTGTTCGGTCTCGTCGCAGCCACTTCTGGCAAGCGACACGCATTGCTGGGTAATTTTTTGCAGAGCAGCTGTGACACAAGGCTGGTTTTGGAGAATCCCAGCCTCTAACAGAAGATCACTAAAGGAAAGGAACGACTCGCTGAGGTCTTTGATGCCCGACTCGAATTCCTGTACGCGAGATTGCAGATTGGCGATCGTGGTATCTTTTCTCTTGCGATATACTTGCTGCGCGACGCGAAGCTGCTTTCGACGTCTCTGGATTCCTTATGTCAGTTCCAACTTGCTCTGTAGTTGTTCGGGATGTACCCACCTCGGGGCCTTGCTCGTTGTCCGTCCCAGCTCGTGGTCGGCCTCTCTTGCGAGGAGCGGGCGCGTCAGTCATTGCTTCGACCATCGTGTATTGTTTTTGAGGCCTTTTCTTTGTCTTGAAGACATGCAGAGTGATGTAATGGATAGTCTGAGAACGCGAAAAGGCCGTGACGGGGTTGCTTTACTCATCGGAGTCGGGGCGTCGGGACTGTTGAATAATCGAAAAATCGGTGGGTCGCCACGGGAGATGGAGATACCTAACAGGCTCTCATGCTCCGTCCGACCGTCATCAACCCATCATCAAGACCGAGCGCGCCCCAACGAGGAATAGAAATCGAATCATCGACCTCAGCTTACTCCATAATTCTCCATCTCCAACGCTCCGAAATACCTTCATCCGCAGCGTACAGCGTACAGCTCTCGCAACATGTCTTCGTTCACTCAGCCGATGCCAGTAGTTGCCTGCGGCAGAATACCCGCGATGGGGAAATCAATCTCCCAGCACCTGCTGCCTGAATATGAAGGTTCTTGATATACATTCCTGAAATAAACAACGTATGGTGGTAATGCTCCTCAGTCATCCACTTCATCCTGTCATATGAGGCTGCAGAGGCTGAGCTCCCGCATCTGCTTGCAGGTCGCGATCCTCAGTCTCAGAGCCCCAATGAGATCGGAACCCACGATTACAGTCGGCCTCCTCGCGCGGTAATTTTTGGTCGCGGCTATGAGACTCGGCAGGTTGAAGAGCTTAAGAAGAAATTCGCGGGTGTTGCTAAAGAGCCTGTTGCTTGGGTGAGGGGGAACCCAGCGGATTTGCCTGCCGGGGCCGCTGGGCCTGACTATGCTCAGAATATCGCGGCGGATATGAAGAAGGTGCTTAAAAAATGGAGGGATGGGGGAGAAACATATGAAGAGATTCTGGTGTACTAGTTGCTTTGTCGGGGAGAGATTATCGGATGCCTTACCTTTTGCTGATGAGAATTGTGGCCGCGGGAGTTGACTATCCGGCATTTTATTATTAATTATTCAACATAACTGCCTCTATTGCATTTTGATCATCTGTTTTTAGGCTCTAGAGAATGCATAAAGATGAGCCGAATTCCAGTCTCCGTCCATCATGCCTCTTGATTCTCAAAGTCTCCGAACGGATAGTCTCGACGATCCTGCCCGGTCCCACACGTGGCACGCCGATCCTCATGTTAGTGCCGAAAACGGGATCATTAGGGCTTAGTGGTGATTTTTTGTCATCCTCCTTCTTATGGAGTAAATCGTCCGGCAGTTATGAGTCATGAGTGTTTCTAAGAGCTTGTTTGAGCAAGCAGAGTAGTAAGTGCATGTGCATGTTTGTGTTCGTTATGAATCGTTCGAATATAGAACGAACAGTTACCGTGGCCAAAGATGAGCTACTCTGGCTAAAGATGAAGAGATACAAAGTTATATCACAGCTATCTACCACATGAAGTGAAGAATCGTGGTAATATTCCAAATCTTTATAAACCTGTAAATAATTGTCTACTTGTCTGGAATTTGCGACTGACAGAGGGGCATTCGGACGGGACGGCCCCCACAACGGTAACAACTAGCATCTCTAACGGCTCCAGCGGCTTCAATGACGTGGATGCTAGTCGCGAATGATGCCCCTCTGGAACTGAATTCGAATAGGGGTAGTGGTGAGGTGCAACTACTTAACTATCGCCCAGCCCCCCCGCGGTTTGAAGGCCGAAGGTACCCTCGAGCTCATACCAAAAAGTCAGTCACGAAGAAACGCTCCCCTAAAAAGCCCACCAAGATGTCCAGCGTTGAGAATCAGACCATCCTAATCACCGGAGCCTCCGGGTTTGTGGCCACGCACGTTGTCCGTGCGTTTTTGCAGCGTGGCTATCTCGTCCGAGGAACCGTCCGTTCCGAGCAAACCGCCAACAACGTGCGCGAGATCTTTCCGCAGTATGCCGAGAAGCTGTCCTTTGCAATCGTCAAGGACATTGCTGAGCCAGGTGCATTCGATGAGGCCGTGAAGGGCGTTCAAGGCGTGAGTTGTTCCTCCCTCGAACTAAGGCCCTCTTAACGGCCCGTAAAAACTAACCAACGACTAAAGATCATCCACACGGCCTCTCCCTTCCAATTCGCCATCGAAGACCAAGAGCGCGATCTCCTCCTCCCAGCCATCCGCGGCACCTCTGAGCTCCTCGAAGCGGCCCACCGCTACGCCCCCGAAGTTCGCCGCATCGTCATCACCTCTTCGTTCGCTGCCATGATCAACCTCAGTAATGGCTCGTGGCCCGAACACACCTACACCGAGGCAGACTGGAACCCTGTGACCTACGAGCAGGCCAAGACAGCCGACGGGGCCACGGCATACTGCGCATCCAAGGTGCTCGCCGAGAAGGCGGCGTGGGAGTTCCTCGAGCGCGAGAAACCCGCTTTCACCATCGCCACCATCTGCCCGCCCATGGTGTACGGGCCCGTAGAGCACCACGTCGCGAGCATGGATCGGCTCAATGAGAGTGCAGCCGATGTGTACCGCTTCATGAATGGCAGCACGACTGAGATCCCTCCCACCGGGTTCCCGACGTGGGTGGATGTTCGGGACGTGGCCGAGGCGCATCTGCGTGCCTTTGCGTCCGAGGAGGCCGCTAACCAGCGCTTCTTCACGACCGCTGGTAAGTTTGCTTACGAGCAGATGTGCGACGTTCTGCGCACGCGTGTGCCGGGGGTGAGTGCGGAGAAGGTTCCGGCTGCGAAGGAGGCGCAATTGGGTGGATATGCAGTTTCGAATGAGAAGGCCAAGACAGTGTTGGGGATGGAGTTTCGCTCTCTGGATGAGAGTATCAAGGATACGGCTGAGTCTTTGCTAAAGCTAGAGGCAAAGCTTGGGCAATGAGGGTAAATAGACATCGCTGCGTGGTTGTAAATAGATATGCAAATACATATAGAGTAGTATGATGATAGAAGCTAATAACGCAAAGCAAAGCATTCCACGAACCCCCAAATCAATTGAACGGTAATCTCGTTCTCGCTCCCATGTTTAGCGGTCTAGGCCTTCACTCTTTTTTGGCGCTAAAAGAATTTGGTTTAGTCCAGACGGGATATACCTGCCATTTGCGCGAAGGATTTATCATGTTTATTCACAAAGACTGGTTGGCTGATGTCCTTAACGTCCCCACCGCAAGTGCGCTTCCATTTGCCTGTCTACAGGACTCGAGATAGTATATATCGTACTGTCACTTTAACGTAGTCTATAAACCATCAAACCATCAGAACTCGCTTCAATATGGAAAATTAAATAAACAAAACCTGGTCACGAATCAGAACAAAGCCATAAAATAACGATGCCACTCTGAAACCGGCCGCTGCCCATTCTTCTTTGCTATTACCGTGGGTCTCGGAATCCTAGTCCGAGGATCTTGATCGAATAGTGACCGTGGGCGAAAGACTTCCTGCGGCCTGATAGCGTACCAGATTGGCACCCAGCAGTTAGCCACAACCGCACTCCACAATACCAAGATAGGAGGCCACGCAAAACGAACCAAAATGCCTCCTGTGACATCTTCTCTAATACCCCCGACCCGTATTTGGTTCCAGTAGAGTGGATTGCAAATTCCGATAAAGACCGTCGTGAGAATGGCGAGGTGTCCAAAAGCACTACATGTCGCACAATTAATGCTTCGTTTCAATGTGGAACGTCGAACCTCCCTCGCAAGCAAAACTACCGAGATGATGAAGGCACGCTCCGATTGCACTATGATTTGTTGTCGACATAAATCATACTTCAGAGAAGATAAAGTTGCGATCAAAGCAGTGACCGGGAAAAAAATAGCTGACTATGCGCTCTGAGGGCGCTAGGTATGGCCAGGGCTCCTGAAGGCTAATCAAGACATCATCTTTCCAATACTCTCTCACCAGCATAATATCTCCACTCCATACGCAAGACAGTGGTAGCACTGTTGATTAACTTGGAATGAATTATATGAATCCGCTAATCGTAGTGACTCCTAAATCGTCAAACATTCAACTTCTCTATGCAGTTTATCCTGTAGTATGCGCCTTTCCTATATCCATGGTCATAACCTGAACATAAATCAAACTGCTTCCTGCCTCTTTAGTTGACATGTATACACGAAATTCTCTCAAAAGAAAACATGCTACTGGTCCAATCAATCATCCCCGGTCTTCGATATCATTCCGGAACCGAAAGAGTCCCCAATAAAACCAGCAACCTCGGAGACTATCTCCGAGTGGCGAGGAACAAAATGCCCCTCCGCAAAATACCGAATATTCTGGGTCTGGCATTGCTGGGCTAAACGCAGGGTCAACGGCTCTGCGATCATGGAATCCAGCGTTCCGATAAAATGCAGAATAGGAGTCTGTAACTAGGGATAATATGGAGTTGTAGACCGGATGGGCCAGCATGAAACCACTGTATGCCACAACAAATTGTAGGGGTGGTTGTTGTACCTCAAATGTCAGCCAGAGGGCACAGAATAATAGACAGCGCTGGGTGTGTACAACAAAGCGCTGGAAAGTCTCACCTTGACATCAAACTCCGCGTGTCTTTTAGGGTTCTCCAGTATCGAGGCAATAACAACTGCCAATGTCGCCCCAGTCGAAAAGCCCATGATTCCTAAAAATGGGCCCTTGTTCTGGAGAGCGCTCATGATATGGTGAATGCTCTCGTTCAAGCCTCGAATCTCAGGTTCTTCATGGCTACCGTATACCCATATCCGTGAATCAAAGTCACCCGGAATTTGACAGATCGGAGCGTCCAGGTAAACAAACTCAACTGGCCTGTTTGTTAGAGTGGCGATTTGATTCTGAATAGCTGCATGGAAAATGCGGGTTTTGTAGTAGAGCTTTTGACCCGATTGTCCGTGCCCTAAAGGTTCTGACAGTCAGCTATTTCGGTTGACATGATAGTAACTAGGTTATATAGCATACCATGAAGCATGAGTATCTTTAGAGGCGCTTGTGGATGAATTTTATCAGCGCATAGCCAAGGACATCCCGTCACAAAACTTCCATTGAGTAGGTCACTTCCGTCGCCCATGTTAGATTTCTGCTCAAGTTGGTACAGGCAGAAAAAGTCAAGTAAGTCAGAAGTACGAATCTTTCTCTCCTTTAAATAGATAGTTCCACATCTCTGGAAGAAAGTGAAACTAGTCGCGTGGAGAATCGACAATCTCATATATGACAAGAATGATTATCTCCTCCGCATTAATTATCGATCCCTAAAACTGGCTTAGGCTTTTAGCTTGAAGGTCTCTAAAGTCAGGGGTGCCATTGTGCATGTCACGCCCCTTTACCACTTGATTCCCCATTTAGAACTGGCCTGATCCTTTACTTATTCGATCTTGATTATGTAGGGACATCTGGGGTCTCTGTATTATTTTGATCGGAGTCTATAGTTACAGAGTCCTCTGTACATTACATTGTGTACCCGATGAACATATGGGGGCAGGAAGAAAGATGGGGAAAGGCTATGCTTCAGACGCAAGGGGTCTATTTGTAATTTTGTGATACATCGATTTTCCAATATCTCGAAAATGAACAAAATGAATTGATGGATAAAACTTCTTCGATCTAACTAACTACCACGCATACAATAGTAGGCACACTACAGATGGCAGCAGGGGTAACTAACGTGTTCAAGAGATAGGACCGGTTATTGGATGTCTGTAACATCCCCACCGCGGGTGTGCTGCTTCCACTTACCGGGCTCGAGATACTAGTCCTCTTTATAGAACGCCTGATGGCGCACACTCTTAGTAGATTTTTTATCTAGCCTCTCTTATCGCTTCCATCATCTCTCAATACTACTCATAAATCCGCGCCACATCGAATGTGATTGCTATGTTTCAATGATGGAATATGTAGTTTGGTGAAGTGTGTTTACTCCATTTTATGTCTAGCTCGCACTCCTTGCCTTGAAGCTGAGATATCAGTAATCATTTTCCAGCAACGCGACGAACCCTAATAGTCGCATTCTGGGGCGGGATTATATTATCTCCAAGTTCCCCAGTTCGCTGGCCTAGCATGCAATGGCTCGATATCATAGTGCGTCGCAATATACGACACGAGAAGCTTGTTTAAATGCAGCGCAAACGCTTGTCCCAGGCTACAACGAATCAGAACACCAGGTCAGCTACACAGGTCACTCCAAACATAACGACAGACAGAGAATGAAAAGGAGAAAAAACTAACCAGCGGTGTCGGCCCGCGCCGAACGAGAGAAATGGCACTTCAGAATCAAATCGATCCCGAGCCTCTAACCTCGCCGAGCCCGCGCCTCCTTCGTCTCCCCCCGTGGCCGCGACATTACAGCGGCTGGGTTCCGACCCCTGCTTGACAAATCGGAACGGCTTGTATATCTTGGCGTCGGGGTAGAATCGGTCATCGAGGTGGATTCCCATGCTTGCGGCTCCCAGCCAGGTCCCCTTAGGCAGGTGTTGTCCGCTGGGTAACGTCAGTCCGGATTCCTGCATGACTTCTTTGGTCAAGCCTCTTGCTTGTGAGGGGCTTAGGCGCAGGGACTCCTTCAATGCGCTTTCAGTGTATGGCATGTCGGAGAATGAGGCCAGGTTGGTCCAGTCTTCGTCGGATTGTACATGCTGGGTGGCTTCCTCTCGGAGGGTTTTAAGAACCTCCTCCTCCGGGGCTGAGCTGGCAATATCGATTATTGTGGTGATGGAGGCTAGTGAAAAACTGCTGAATGGGAGAAGGGCCTATTTCATTTTGATGTCATTACGCTGTTAGATGCAAGGGTACTCCAGATGGGGACCTGCACCCAAGTCACTCACCAGCATCAAAATCGTGGTAAACATCATGGACACATCCGCGCGTCTTTCATCACTGGCTTTTAAAGAAGTCCGCATCATCGATGTCGCGAAATTGTATGGCACAGTTGAATCACAAGCGCCGCCGTCTCTTTGCTCTTGCAGGATCTTGTCATACCAGGTCTCGAAGATCGGTCTGATAGAGTTAAAGCACCGCATGCGGACCGTGTCGCAAACAAATTTTATGAAGGGACTCACAATCGGCTGAATGAACCAGGGCATCAACTGCGCATTGATCATCGCCGCACCGAGAAAACTCACCGTTCGTTCCGCCGAAGCGAGCCACTGTTCATCGCGACACGTCGGCAGACCAAAGACCACCCGCGCGCCAATGCGCTGGGCCACACTGCTCATTGCTTTGAAGATCGGCACTTCGCGCCATTGCGAACAGTCGGTGCCGAACTCGCGGTCGATGCTCGCCCTCAGCTCGTCGTAAATGTCCGCTTGGAGGCGGCTCGTGTGGCGATTCAGGTGGGCGTGGATCGCAGTCATGACGATCTTCTCACCGGGGATCGGGCGTGTGAGAGGAGAAATGTGCGCCAGCCCTACGTTCTCGTTCTGGCTTTCGGGTGACGACGCGACCGTATCGGGTGTTCGGAGGAGCCAGTCCAGATCCTTCGCTGGTAGGATAACTTGAGGCCGTAAGGAGAAATTTGGGAGAAGGAATGGCCGATCGTGACGATTGAACTGGACTCGTGTCGCATTAGTATGGCAGGGGCCATAGTGTGAGAGGACGTTGACCTTACCTTGTCGTATCCTTCTTGCAAATTGAGTGAGAGACATGGCCACCCCCGGTAGCATTTCCAGATCCACGAGGCAAAGCCGTCCTTATCGCCTAGAGAGGGGACATCGGCTGGCCACGGTGGTGGGAGTTTCCAGCGTCCCTGGACAATGATGATGGCCAATGGAACCAACAATCCAGTGAGTAGCACAGCGAGCTTGCTGGGGAAAGCTGAGATGGACTGGAGCTCAGCATCCCCAATTTGCTCCCAAGTCGAGCCGTTCACGTCCATGGGGATTGCAAAACTGGTTGGTCAGATCCGATGACTCGTGACGATCGAAAGACGCGAAGATCGGAAGAGAAAAAAAGAAGACGCGATGGACAGAGAATGCAGGGGAATGATTCCGAGAAAACAGGCCCAAGAGGAGACGCGGAGAGGAAGGATGGATTTATCAACTGTCATGAACCGGGAGAATCAGGCTCGGGGCACTCCTAAGATCAATCATTAGAACAAATCGCAAGCAGTACGTGTTACATCTCATGAATAGATTGAAGGTTCCTCTCAGGTCCAAGAAAAGGGTGGTTTGAATGCAATAGAAACCCCTGCGGGCCCAAATTATTCTTGAGCTAGTGCCACCATGCAGAGTAACAATGATCTTCGGGGGTTTCATTGGACTAACGTGGATCTATATGTGGTCCATCAACTTTGCCCTTGCTGTGTCTTGTTCATTTATTGTTCAGCTGCAGGCTCTTGACATGTCTACCGCTTATATCAGCTAGTGTAACATGTACTAGTTAGCGCATGGCCGGTATAGTAGCCATAACATTCCGTTGAATCATAATGGATAGTGTCAAGTCTAATTAGTCGCCATGGAATCCTATCACTTCTCGACTGACCTTGTCGATCTGGAGCTTTACTTGTGGCGGTTTTCATGGCACCTTTTCGATCGAACAGGAGTCTGAAAGTGCCACGCGCAAAGAAAGCTCAAACTAGAGCGTTAGTCACGCGGGACAGTCATACACATGTGTTTCTAAAAGCTCATCCTGCTGATCTGGGGTAGCTTGAGAGCTACTAGCAAGTCGGTCTCTACGGCGCAGGAGACCGGGTCTGAGAGCCAGTCAGTTGGCAGGTTATATCCAACCCACCTGACCAGCATGATGTCAGTTCCGTTTCAATAACGCTCGCATAGTATCGCTGGGGCGTGCGAATATTCGATGGCCAGCAAAGCTCCAGCTTTGGTCGGCTGAGAAGAAAAGCTTTCTCGACAGCCCAAAAGCCGGAGAAACAGCTTCAGTCAAAGGATCCTAGTCCGTACTCCGTACTCCGTACTCCGTAGAGGCAGAAGCAGGACAGTACGGTGTGCGTCAGCCGAAGCTGCGCTCGGGCATCGCACGGGAGCCACATGCGACCAACAGTTTTGCAGGGAACGAGTTGGTGGAACTAGGCGATGTCAATCAATGACGAAATCATTGATACAAAGTACATTGATCCGAGTTGGAATAAAGGGGAAGCGCACGAGAGTTCAGTCGCTGACAGTGATGCTAGCTCTAATCTATAAGTAACAGCGTACATCACACCGGCAGCTTCCTCTCGGCACATCAAGTCGTGAAAGGCCGTCCGACTGCCGAAATTCGATATGCACTCAATGGGAGCCGCCCGAGACTAACAATGACTATCATTCTCCTATCTCCACGATGATGACCACGGGTTGATGGTTCAGTGGTTAACTGCGGGCCTTATTTCCCACGCGTGGAGTGGACCCCAAATTAGTTTCGGGTTGACTACGACTCCTAGTCTCGCCCTAAACAGGCGACAATCCACTGTGCCGGAAGATAAATTGCTCGATTGGAGCGTCATCGCCTTCGATCGGCCGATGTGAAACTCGGTTGTCTGCACTTCTCAGGAAATCGTCGTGGATTCCAGAAAAGCCGTTGACAATCATCAATCATTCTGAATCCCTCCCCTCCCCCTTTTTCGGAAACCGTGCGCAGTTGGTATTATCAGTTCCTACTGTGTAAGGCCAAACTACCGACGGACTCTATAGACTGGCCTATCATGCTTTCGTTTTCCTACCTCTGGCAGAAACTATTTGCCGTGCTGATCAGAGCTCTCATGCGGCGACGGTTGGTGGCCAACCCCAATGACGTCTTCCAAATCCAGTCCCGCGACGCCGAGAGAACGATCAAAGCGCACGTCTATAGATCGACATCAGCGCCAACCCCGTCGCCTGTACTCCTCAATTTCCATGGGTCCGGGTTCATCATCCCGCAGCACGGTAGCGACGATGAGTTCTGTCGACAAGTGAGTCGCGAAACGCCGTATACGGTGCTCGACATTCAGTACCGGCTGGCGCCCGAGAATCCGTTCCCTGCGGCAGTCAACGACGTCGAGGATGTCGTCAACTGGGTGCTGCAGCGACCAGCGGAATTTGATTTATCGCAAGTAGCCATCTCTGGGTTCAGCGCGGGCGGAAACCTGGCACTGGGGGCGTCGGCGACTCTTTTCCCGCGCGACACCTTCCGATCCGTTCTCGCCTTCTATCCTCCCCTGGACTTGTACGCTGATCCGGCCGAGAAAACGTTTCCGGACGCTGAGGGAAAACCGATTCCTCCCGTGGTGGCTCGGTTATTCGACAGTTGCTATATCCCCTCCTCGGTCGATGCCAGGGATCCGCGGATTTCGCCGTCCTACGCGCAGCCCGAGCGGTTCCCGGATCACATCCTAGTCATCACGGCGGGCGGTGACAGCCTGGCGGGAGAAGCCGAGGCGTTGGCGGCCAAGATAGAACAAGTACCCGGTCGCCATGTGGTGTGTCAAAGGATGCGAGGGTGTAACCACGGTTGGGATAAGAGGGCGGCGCCGGGGACCGTCCAGGGGGAAGCCAAAGAGAAGGCGTATGCTTTGGCCATTAGCATGTTGACGCGCTAGAAAGACCTCCGTTGTATCGCTTATTCCACCTTCGGTTTTCCTTTGTTCTTAAGGCTTCTTTCGTTTCTCTTTTTTGCCTCCTCCTATTCTCCACTATTTCTCCACTTGACGAAAGTTGCGGTGAATGATAAATTCACCCCCTACGGAGTATGCCTGTAACTGACTTGGCTCGACGGAGTACGGAGTAGATCCGGACTGATCGTGTGAGGCTGCGAGTCATTTAATGGTCTCTGCGACTAGTTGAATCCTGGTCGGCAATCGGGGGCTGGGAACTAGACATAACACGGAGTACACCACTTGCATTGTAGACAGTACACAGTAGACTACCCAGTAGTAGCGGATGAAAGAACGGTCAGCCGTCAAGTGAATAATACCCTGAATGTGAGGAATTATTCAATATTTCCACATGAGGCGGCGGTGCCTGAAGCCAACCGGTGGTGAAGCAGTCGTGAAACCACGGCTGGGCTCTCGTCTCAACGCCGGGTCGGTCCGGGGCTGTCCTGCCCTAGACCCTAACTGCCCAAAGGAGCTGTCCCTACGGTGGTACCGCCGGGAGTGAATGTTGATTGTTGACTTCGACTGTGTTTCACCCAAGGACTACACCGAGTATGATCGACCGATTGACAGCAGTCTCGGTATCGGAATTCTTGTCCTGCCCTTGGGGAGGATTACCATGACGGAGGATTCTGATTAATCGTGGCCCCATGGTTAGACACGCCCTTAGTCTCCCCCCTCCCCCCTCTTAGTTAATGTTAATAATAATGATGATTCGGTCAGGCGGGTCGTGGGTCGCAATATCAAGGCCCAAATCAGGTTGTCCTGGCGCTTCATCTCCTCCACTTTCTTCTCCTTTCCTTCTTTTTTTCACCCAGTGCGCTTTCCCTCCCCGCAAGTCGGATGCTGCTCTTGAGCTCCTTCTTCTCGTCCACCGTGCTTCAAGTACCGTGGACGAGTCTATTATTCTTATCCTTCGACACGTGCCCCTGATTTGATTTATTTATTTTTTCCCCCTCACTTTCTTTATTTAATTCCTGTGTGATTGGTTTTAAGATCTTCTCGGGGACCTCATCCCGGCTCGTATCTCCTGGTTCTACATATTGTCCCCTCTATCCATCTGATTCATGCACTCCATGTGCGCTGGGGGGAACGGTACCACAATTGCATTATGGCTATGGAGTCGGTCAAGACCCTCGAGTTCGACGATGGTCAATACCGCAATGACGTCCTCGGCCTACCCTCCGAGGAAGCCGAGTTATCGCAGGAACAGAAATTGGTCGACGAAGCGCGCCAGCTCGGATTGCAAGTGCCCGAGGTCGAGGTCGTGGCATCGCTAACCGCCTCGATCGCCTCCGGTATGGCCGATCTCTCCTCCCCGATCCTGTCCTCGGGTTCGTCGACCGATCGCAACTCCGTCTGCGAGAGTACGCCCATCCACGAATCCCCTCCGCCTCTCGACCAGGTCGCCTCCTCGCTGTCCGAGTTCACCCTGTCCTCCGATCCCGCCAAATGCGGCAGCACCCGATCGATCGCTTCACTGTCCACCCGCCCGACGTCCTTCAGCTCGAGTGAAGGGAGGCTGGCGCATGGGTTGGAGAACCTCGCCGGCCGGACGGCGGGCCAGCGACACTCCTTTCTTAGCGTCGGGTCTGGCGAGAAGAGGGAGCGCAGGAAGTCGAGCATCAGATCCGCCATCGATAAAATCCAGCTTCGAAAGAGGCGGTCGCCTTCGGCTGTGCTTCTGCCGCCCCCGGCGCACGTCACGGTCGCGGAGAACGAGAGGAAGAATCGAGTCTATGTGGAGGCCAAACCCGATACACCGAGGGCTGAGGATGAGAGCAAAGTGCTGAAGCTGGAGATTCCGGTGTTCGACGACGAGTCATTGCAGAGGAGTCTCGACAGTGAGGAGTTGCAACAGATGCGCGATGCCCACCAGATGGAGATGAACCGGCACCTCGCTTTTCAGGACATGTTCATGCGTCAGCTGCGTCAGAAACAGCAGACGACCGTCGCCGACTCGCTGTCCGCAAATAAGAAGCTGGAAGAAGAAAAACGTGAAAAGGTGAGCATTCGCTTCGTTCATGTCGCTTTTGTCCAGATTGCTTACTGTCATAGAATTCCGCCGCCGCTGTTCGGATGGAGGAAAGACAACTCACCGTTGAGATGGACCAGATGCGGGAGTTTGAGCGCGCCAAAGTCAATTCACGCACGCGGATCAAATATATGGAGGGATTCTTTAACAACGCCAGCCCTCCTTCGTCACCTCAAGCAGGACCTTCATCTGCACCCGACATGCCCTCACCACCCACCCGCCAGTTCACGGCGCAACACAAAGCCCAGCTGGCCCAGGAATACCGGGACCGCGACTCCATGGACCAACTCCACGAATCGAAGATCAAAGTCCTCCGGGACCGACAGGAGATCCGACTCCGGGAAGCGATCGCTCGCATGGAACGGGAACTGGACGATCTCATCGACAAACATGCCCTAGGATTTGCCCGGCTCCAGAGCGGGCACCAACAGGAGGAAATGGCTGCGATGCAGGCCTTTGACACAAGGAAAACACGGTTACAGCATCGGTGGAACCTCGAGGAAGCTATTTTGCGAAAGAAGCTCGAAGTGCAACACAAGCAGCCCTACGGTCCGCTCCCTCCACTGTCCTTCAGTGACTCGCACTACGACACGCGGGATTCGGCCATTTGCGTCACCGATAACACCGAGTCGAGCAGCGGCGATGAGGAACAAACGCACCAGAAGAGGGAGGGATCGGTGCTTTGAAATAATGATTTGATGTCTCTCCTAAGTGATACCCCCGTTTTCCGTTACCCTTCTTTCTGCGGTTTCTCATAAGCATTCATACATCGTTGCCTTTCCCCTACATATCGATCCTGCATATTACTTACAGCGTCTACGCTCTTTCCTTCCTGGCATAATACTTCTTTCTTTCTCGCCCGAAGCCAAGGTTGGCAGACATACTACATTTTGTAATTATCTTTCGTTCCACTTTCTGCTGTGCCTTTGGAGCGGGCATTATATATATACATTCCGGCGGACTTCTGGTTTGAATTCATGTGCATATTACTTATTACCCTTTTGCTCTGGAAACTGGGGGTTATATAGATTACAGCTCAATGCAATATTAGATTCTATAAAAGCAGTGCAATAAATAGAATTGGTAGTAGGCTATGTGGGTATCATCGCATCATAATCAAGCCAGCCCAGTAAACTCCGACATTTATCTCAAATCAGCACTCACTCCTTGGTCTCTGCATGTTTCTTCAAGCGGTCAAGAACAGTTTCCACTCTCCCATTCCCACCCGTCAATGCCACCTCCAACGCTTTATCTCTCCCATCATCCCCAATCACCACCGCCCGCTCCACGATGCCCGAATTCGAGATCTTGAATCGTCCCACCTGCCCGTTGGCCCATTCGACGCGCACATACACAGCCTCCAACGCTGTCGGACCCAACGACACAATCCCCCACTCATTCGCCGCTAGCTTCGTTTCCTTCTGATCCAGGAAACTCCGCTCCCACACCCCATCGTCGTCTTGATAGTCGTCCACCCCGCGCCGCACAACCCCTAGCTTCTCCCGTAGCAGACCGATCGCATCCATACGTAACTGCCATGCCACCAGCTGACGACGCAATTCCCGTACCAGGCCTTGCAGATCTTGTTTCTTCGACTTCTTCTTCTTCCATGGCTTCAGCGTCGCCTCTTCTTCCTCTTGTTCGTTGTTCGCTGCCGCAGGCAAATAAACCCTCTCTAACCCCTCCATCGGGATAAACGCCGGAATCGTATGCCTATGCACCTTCAACCGTCCCGCAGCCCTGTCCCTCCCCGCCTTAGCCGCATTCGCATTCGCAGTCCCAGTCCCACCCACCCGCTTCAGCAACAAATAGAACGGCCTGGCGAACCGCCCATCCCGTTTACACAGATCGATCCGCACGCCCAGGAGATTCGGATCGTCTGTATTCGGTGAGGGGTCTTTGAATGGGAACGTGGTGGCCGAGAAGGCGATGCGGTGGTGGTTTACCGAGGTGTGTTTCTCGGCGTCGTGGACCAGGGGGGTTATTTTTTCGGTGAGCGTAGCGAGGGTTGAAGGCGGGAGGGTTTTTAGGTGGGTTTGGATTCGAGAGGACGAGAGGATGCTGCTGGCTAGGAAGCGTTTGCGGCGTTCGAGGGTTCGGACTGGGGTTTTGTTAGGCTGGGTTTGGGTAGTTGGTTTGGGGGTGGTGGGTCGGATTATGGGGAATGGGGGACGCACTCTCTGCGCGGATAGACGCGATGTCGGTATCTAGTGACTCTTCCAGTCGTTGGGGGTCTTCGGTTGGGTCCATTGTCTGTGGTGGTTGTTGAATTGGAGGACGCGCTGCGATGCGATGCGATGCGCTCGGGGGAGAGTCAAGCCTGTCTACCAAATCCAGTCTGTGTTTGTTTGTTTTGGCGGTGGGGGGGGGGGGGACATCACGTGGGATCTCACCCGCGCTTGGCTGGTCTTAAAGCCAATTGTGGTGCTCAGTCATCATCTGGGCTTTTAGCACAGTTGGTAGTGCGCCCGCTTTGCATGCGGGAGGTCAGGGGTTCGATTCCCTTAGAGTCCATCTTTTTATCTTTTTGCTTGGTCAATCTTCTCAAGTGTTAGTTTAGTGACCTGCTTCCTATTTGCTCTAACATCTTGATGCTGTTCTTTTTCTTCTTACTTGCTCTTTCTAGACAAGTTAGAAGCAACAAACTTGTGTTTTTGGCTTTGTTTGAATGTCAACATTGAGAGTTGCTCATTTATATAGTCAATGTATGTTTGTTGTTAGATTACCGGTCGCCGGCATATATATTTCTGCTTTATGGGACTCAATTGGGTAATTTTCTCAATTTTATCGCTCCATGGTCACACGAAATGTTAAAGATTGACCACCATCTCACAATAACATCCTGCACATGTCTTTTAGATTTGGCTTCAAGATAGATGAATAAATCACTTAGGAGAGGACGTAAACTGTTAGAGCATTGAACGGGTAGCCACGAAGATGCTCACTAATTGATAGCTGAGCCTTGGAAATAGAAAAGAACAAAAGAAGGAAAGGAAAAGGTAGACAACACTGGTCAGTCATATTAAAGTAATGGTGGCTCATTGTGAACTATGACTTGTCATACTAGATAGAGTGATGCCAATTATGGTAATTACTGGGAGTCAAAGCCGCGGATCAAGCCGTGGACAGTCATAGTTCCGTAATGGGGTATATTCCTCGAAGGAAAACCACAGCAGACTAAGATTGAGGACTCTTCATTCAATAACATACAGCAATCCCTCGGATCCGACACAGAAAATGACAAATTATAGCTTGCTTGAATGCATACAGCCCTACCTAACTATACGCCCAAGTTGAAAGTCCATGGCCCTCTCTATCAATAGGAGGGTATATATCTCTGGTATTGACAACGAATCAGACTTAGACACCTAGCTACAGGCTAGATTGTCGTCAGTTGTCGGCCCAATGTCACAATCTCACTCGTGAGAAAACCGGTACACAACCTCCCCAAAACCATCAATACCAAAGCCCCAAAGAAACACCAACTCCTCCTCGCTGCTTGTATTCCAAAACCCATGCTCCGCATCACCGGGAATAAACAATGCGTGGCCATTAGTCACCTCATGGTCCACACCCTCGATCTTCACGACTGCATGTCCAGAAAGGATGTAATAGAACTCGGCCTGCGCGTGTCTGTGCAGGGCTTCAAAGGACTCCTCCTCCGCGCTGCGTGGCGGGAATGTGGCAATGCCTAGCGTGAGACCGTCCGTGGGAGATTGGGGGCTCGAGAAGATGTTTCGCCATCCGCCTGTGGCCTTTTTTCTGTCTCCTCCGAAGTTTTCGAAGGGAAGCGCGTCGATTTGCTGTTTGCTGAGGACGAAAGGTCGAACGCTGGACTGCGAGGATGCAGTAGGCGCCGACATGGTTGTTTTGGAACTGTCAAAAAGTTTTCTTCAGGTTCTTTGATGGAATGAGTATGAGTCTTAAAAGGTGGTGAAAGAGGTTCACACCTTGGATTAGATTTCTTGATACAGCTGAGAGCTATTCTTCGAGAAGAGCGTGATTGAAAATATTACGCGATGCAAGTACGACCAGACCAGACACTGGCCTGTGCTCTTCTTATAGCTTGTTCTGTACCATAGCATCAACATGTAGTAGGATTGCTTCCCAACCCCGGTTCGCCGTGCTCTCATTCTAGTAGCTAAATCCGGCAGTGTCTTCCCTGCCCGTTAGAAATCCGTGTAACGGGATTGATTTCCTGACCCAGTGGAACCGAACCTATTTAACTTCGCGCGTGACGTGGAGCCAACCTCAGATTCGGGCAGAAAGACCGACCGGGGAAAAAGTGACGAGTCATAGGGAGCCTGTTGGCCATGCACTACCCAGCCATGGATCAGCTATCATAGCAGTTTTTCGTTCGCGATTCGCGGGACTACGGAGCAAGAGCGAGACCGTTGGATTATAAGATTACAAACATTGTCTCTGTGATTCGTCACTGTACATCTCTCCAACTCTTCCAAAATCCGAGTGCCCGCATGGAATTCATACCTAATGTAGATAACCACAAAGAAACCAAAAAATGAAGCCCCCCTTCATAACATCCACCTATCAGCCAGCTCCCCAGCCGGTACAAAGTCTTACTGCACGGCACGGGCACTGGACGCTACCTGGGCTGATATCAAACATGCAGTTCAGCGCGATGTATGCCCAAGGAATGTGAGACATGCATAGGAAAGACAAATGAAGAATAAGTCTGTCTGGCCAGGGACCTCTTATCCAGACACACGAGTGAGAGAATGTCGGTAACACAGTCTAGATCGCCAGCTGAACTGCACAGTAATGGAACCTTGCTTTTGGGATGCTTAGTGTCTTTCTGATCAGCTACAGCTTGAGGCGGTTCTCGACCTATTTATGGATGAGGAGAAAGAGGTAAGTGGTTTAATGACACAACGCATAGTGACATAGATGGCTTTGATCATGACAACCCCCGAGACGTTGTGCTTTGCGCTCAAGTCCGCCCCTGCTTTTGTTCCCTTCAAATGGATGGAACAATTGCAGGAACGCGCCCGACAGGTCTCAGGCCTCTCATTCCTACGAGATGGTCTGGGGGATGGTCTGGCTCTTGAGAGTATCGTTTATGGAAGCCACATCACAACTCCCGAAGCCGGGGTTCTCATTTCGACATTGGCTCAGTCTACCGCCGCGCGTGCGCTGTCGAAGCTGCCCGCGGGCGACATTGACAGCATATTCCATGTCAATGGAGAGGTTTGCCCGTGGTCTACCATCTCCAATATGAAGAATGGGATCCAGTGGTCCAGGAAAGTCAAGAACTGGGACGGGGACGTCCAGTTTGAACACGGCACGCTGACTGTCAATCCACTGCTGCTGTCGGCGCAGGGCGAACTGTGCTACAGCGAGGACACCGAGGGCCAGAAGTTTCTTCCCGCAGAATACGTACACTACCTTGTCATGGGCGCCGAGCTGGACGGACCCCCGTCTTATGACCAAGCATTTGCCGAGGGGAACTCGGCTCCTCCCGCCTATGATATCAAGCGCATGGCAGCAGATGCGTCAATGGAAGCGATAACAGAGAAAGGATATGAACGAATGAGTACCTGAGGCGTTGCCGCTGATGGACCCATTGAGGTTCAACATGGTCTGCGATGCGAATCGATGCTTGGACCAAATCGTCCCAGTCGATCCGGTGCCATTTGGCCCTCTCGAACTGGCCGTGGGCCGCAGGCACGCCGAGGGCCTGTCGACGCGCGTGACTCTCCTGCCCGACCTAGACAATCTATACGACATCACCATGGAAAAACACGTTGACAACTCGCTCGGCAAGCTGGTGAGCTTCTATAACAGTGTACTTGTCAAGCAGGCCGACGGACGCACCAAGGTCTCCATTACGATGCCCAATGCTCAGGAGTTGCCTTAAGGAATACCGCGACACGCGAGACGGGGAGTACTCGCCAGAATTGACGTTCAAACAGAGCCTCGGGACTGAAATCAAGCTTGGTACACTCTTCGCCTCGATTGAGTTGACGCTTGGTCCGGATGAGAAGACGGCCATGGGTATCATTACCGAGTACAGCTCTGACTCGACCTCGGGAGAAGTGCCAAGGTAAGTTCTGCTGAAGTAATGAGCCGCGACATTCTGATAGCAAGCTGACCTCGATACAGGCGCCTCTTCCTGTCCACCCCTGGTGAAAAGGCCAGGAGAGTCGACATTGAAAAGCGGCCCAGCATTGTTGTACATGAACGTGACCGAGGGCGCTTCCACAGTCTTTGGATACCTCGTCAATCTGGTCACGGTGCTGGGGACGATTAACTGGATTAATGTCCTTGTTTCGTATCTGTGCTTCTACCACGGGACGCAAGTGCAGGGGGTCGCTCGCTCGCAGATGCCGCATCGCAATTGGCTGCAGTCTTATGGGGCGTGGTTTGCTCTTGTGATGACTATCTTGCTTACATTTTTCAATGGTATGTTCTGGTTTGGAGTATAATTGCTAATTCAGAGGTTCTAGGTTACAACGCGTTCATATCCGATTTTACGCTGTCGTCTTTTCTGACGTGCTATTTGGGGATTGTAGTCTATCTGGGGAATATCATCATATGGAAGATTACCCGCCGGACACGAAGGGTTAGAGGGAGGGAGATGGATCTGGTCAGTGATTGGAGGCAGTTTGAAGAGGAAGAAGACGAGGAGAGGGAGAGGAGGGACGGCCAAGAAAGAGGATGGTGGACGAGAATGTTGAGATGAGGGTACTCATGAGTCTACTATATTATTATAGCGAGTGAATCAACTTCGCAGTGAACCCCGAGCCCCAAGGAGGTAAGCAGTGTAGGACAAGCCATGCACGATGATGCAGCGTGCAACCGACAGCCGAGGGGAAATGCGGGGTTGATCAACATCTCTCGATTTCCTCTCTTCGCCTTCGGGTCTTTTCTCTTCACTTCACTTCCCTCTTTATCTGATACTGTTAGTCAGTGTCTGTATCCATCTTGTTGGTTTGTACCATTGTTATCATTGCAAGCAAACGACTTCACCATGACTCAATACCAACTCCCCTTCAAGGTATACTATACTATACTCATCCCTCTATCGGGAAATGGATCGACGCTAACTGTCTACGACTGATTTCTAGCTTGAAAACCCCGATCTCCTGCACTTCGACTCCTTCGTCAATAACAACTGGGTGCAGGCCAAGTCCGGTCAACGATTCGAAGTGCTAGGTAGAATCCTCTCCCTCTACAACCCATCCACACCAGCCAACCCCTCCACTCCATACAAGCTCGGCTAACAAACCCAGACCCAGGAACCGACACCCCCTGGGCCAGCTGTCCTAACAACACGGCCTCAGACGTGGACGCCGCCGTGCACGCCGCCCACACCGCATTCCAAAGCTACCGACACACGACGCCGCGCCAACGCGCAAAATGGCTCCTAGAATGGGACACCCTTATCCGCGCCGCAAAGCCCGACCTCGCGCAGATCGTTACTCACGAGACCGGGAAACCGCTCGCCGAAGCCAACGGCGAGATCGACTACGCGACGAGCTTCACGTGGTGGTTTGCGGGCGAGGCGGAGCGCGTGCACGGTAGTGTGAGCATGTCGTCGGTGCCGGGTCGGCGTGTTTTTACTGTTAAACAGCCAGTCGGTGTCGCGGCTGCGTTGGTGCCCTGGAACTTTCCCATCGCGATGGTCCTGCGTAAGGCTGGGGCGGCCCTGGCGGCGGGGTGTACGATGATCGTGAAGCCGAGTCCCGAGACGCCGGTGTCGACGCTGGTATTGGCGGAGTTGGCAAGAAGGGCCGGGTTCCCTGCGGGGGTGCTGAACGTGCTGACGACGGATTTGGAGAATACGCCGGCGCTGAGCGAGGCGCTTTGTCGGCATGAACTGGTCAAGAAGGTGACGTTTACGGGGTCGACGAGAGTTGGGAAGCTGATTGCAAGGCATTGTGCGGATGGATTGAAGAAGGTGACGTTGGAGTTGGGTGGGAATTGCCCGTTCTTGGTGTTTGATGATGCCGATCTGGAGCAGGCGTTAGAGCAGCTGATGGCGCTGAAGTGGCGCCATGCTGGCCAGGCGTGTATTACGGCGAATCGCGTGTATGTGCAGGCGGGCGTGTATGATAAGTTTGCGCAGTTGCTGAAGGAGCGCACGCAGAAGTTGGTGGTGGGGCATGGCGCGACGGAGGGGACGACGATGGGGCCCTTGACGACGTCGCGGGGTGTCGGTAAGGCGCTGGATCAGGTGGCGGATGCGCGCCGGCTGGGCGCGGATGTGATCCTGGGCGGAAATCGTGTGGAGGGTTCCCGTGGGTACTTCTTCGCGCCGACCATCCTGACGGGCATGACGCGTGAGATGCTGGTGTCGCGCGAGGAGTCATTTGCGCCGGTGGCGGCGCTGTATCGGTTCGAGACGGAGGCGGAGGCGGTGCAGTTGGCCAACGATACTAGCATGGGGCTGGCGAGCTATGCGTTCACGAAGAACGTCGACCGTATGTGGCGGCTGCTGGAGAGTTTGGAGGCGGGCATGATCGGGATGAATACGGGTAACTCTTCGGCGGCGGAGTCGCCGTTTGGAGGGATGAAGGAGTCGGGGTACGGCAAGGAGAGCGGACGGGGGGTGGCGGTGGAGGAGTATCTGGTGATGAAGACTGGGACGTTGACTGTGAGTCCGGAGGTATAGGATATAAGATATAGGATAGGATAGCTATGGGATAATATTATGCTCCATTAGGGTGTACGATCGGAATCCGGCAAGGCGCATCTAAATATAGTTAGGGCGGGTGGGCCCGCACATCCGCTAAACCCTTTGCAGGAGATCTGATCCCATCGGGAGTGAGTCAGCTGCTGAATCAGCTCGTGGAAGTTACCTCTTCCGGCCTAGCCGACATCAATGGGGCAATTGCTCCTTGCTGCAGCATCTCGTGGACGCTTCCTTTACTTGAATGCTGCAGCCGATCTGGTAACGAGCTGCCTATTCGGGCTGTCCAACATTTGCGACGTGTTGGCCGTCTGCTTTTGACTGCGCTGCTCGATGTGAGAGTTTTCCATCCTCTCATCCTCGCCTCTCCCTCCCCTCTTCTTCCTCTTCCTCTCCCTACCTTACAATATCTTATCTCACTCCCCAACTCTCCTCATCATGGATCTCTCGCCTCTCCGCCACCTCATCCAGTCACACCCCCTCATTGACAACCATGCCCATAATCTGTTGACGCAATCCGCCGCCTGTAATTACGCCAAATATCCCTTCGAACAGATCACCTCCGAGGCCCAGGGCACGGCTCTACAAAATGCCTCCACTAGTTTGCCCTTATGGCGCGCTGCCGCCCAGTTGCAGCACCTGTACGGCTGTGCCTCGGCCGACTGGGACGCCGTGAAACGGGCCCGCGATGAATATGTCCTCCGCGACTACGACGGTCTCGTGCGGCGGTGTCTCCAGGGCACGCACGCGCTGCTGCTCGACGATCTACTTACTGATCAAGATATCGAGCCACACGGGTGGCATGACCGGTTCGCTGCCGCGCGCACCCGTCGCATCGTGCGTATCGAAGCGTTGGCGGCGCAGACGCTCGGCACGCTGTGGGATGGCGTGACGGACTTCGACGACGAGGCGGTCATGCGTGATGTGTGGCTGAAATTCCGACATGATGTCGAGCGCCAGATCTCCGAGGCGATTGCCGACGACGCCGTCGTGGGTTTCAAGTCTGTCGTGTGCTACCGGACGGGCCTGAACGTGCAGGCTCACGATGATTCCGACGACGCTGTCATTGTCAATGCGTTGTCGCGCTGTCTGCGACGTGAGGGGCCCCCGCGCGTCGAGGATAAGCCGCTAAACGACTGGCTGGTGCGCCTGCTGCTGACGCTCGTGCAGGCCGCGGGCGTGCGCAAACCCCTGCAGCTGCATACGGGACTAGGCGACAACGATATCGACCTGGTGCTGTCCAACCCGGCGTACCTGCAGCCGTTGGTGGCGCGGTTCCCCGGCGCCGACTTCGTGCTGCTGCATTCGGCGTATCCGTATACGCGGGAGGCGGGCTATCTAGCCTGCGTCTACGACAATGTGTATCTGGATCTGGGCGAAGTGTTCCCCATGGTGAGTCGTGATGCCCAGGAGGCGACCGTGCGACAGGCGCTGGAGATCGTGCCGACGAATCGCCTGCTGTGGAGTACCGACGGGCACTTCTTCCCCGAGACCTTCTGGCTGGCCAACATGCAGTTCCGTGATGCGCTGGAGACAGTGCTGGTGGACTATGTGCAGCATGGCGATTTCTCGCTCCAGCAGGCGCGCTCGGCCGCGGCTGATATCCTGTTCCATAATTCGAACCGGGCATATGCTTTGAACGAGACCCTGTCGTCGGACAGCCTCTCTCTCCGCGTCCGACCCTCATCCTCCCCTTCCACCGCGCAGCTGGACCTCTTCCTGCGTGACAATCCCGATATCAAATACATCTGGATGCAATTCCTCGACTACACGGCCACCACGCGCGTGCGCATGTTCCCCGTGCGCCAATTCCGCAAAATCGTCGCCCGCCAGCGCCGCATCGGCATCTGCCTGGCCACGCAACTAATGATCCAGAACGACTGCGTGGCGCCCGAAGGGTCCGTGACGGGGCAGTTCTACCTGCAGCCCGACCTAAACACTCTGCGACGCAACGCGGGACTCGCCTCGCCCTCCGCCTCCGTCATGACCTTCTGGCAATCCGAAACTAACCACGACGAACACATCCCCGGCTGTCCTCGCTCTCTCCTCCACGACCTCACCACCACGCTGCAGCAATCCTACAATGTAACCGTCACCTGCGGCTTCGAAATCGAAGTCATCTTCCTCAAATCCACCGGCTATGGCTCCGACTCCCCCTTCGCCCCTAGCGTCTCCAACCACTCCTGGTCCCAAATGACCCCCGACACGCGCTCCCTACTCCCCATCCTCGAAGAGATCGTCGAAACCCTCGACTCCGTCGACATCCACCTGGAACAGTTCCACGCGGAATCCGCTCCGGGACAATTCGAATTCATCCTCCCGCCAGGCCCGCCGCTCCTCGCCGTCGACACCCTCCTGCAAGCCCGGCAGGTCATCACGCACGTCGCGGAGCAGCACGGCCTTCGCGCAACGCTCCACCCTCGCCCGGTCCCAGACGCCGCGGGCACCGCCGCACACGCACACATTTCCATCTCCCCCGCCACGCAGGAAGATTCGTTCCTCGCGGGTATGCTCAAACATTACCCCGCGGTGGTGGCGTTCACGCTCTCGCAAGCTGCCAGCTATAACCGCGTCCAATCGGGTCTATGGGCCGGGAGCGAGTGGGTCGCATGGGGATCACAGAATCGGGAAACGCCCGTGCGGAAGATCAGCCCCGGGCATTGGGAGGTTAAGAGTCTTGATGGGCTCGCGAATACGTATCTTGCTGTGGCGGCGCTGTTGGGCGCCGGGTTGGCTGGTCTTAGGGGTGGAGAGGTTTTGGGAATGAAGGATTGTTTGCGTAAGTTTCTTCCCCTTTCCCTCCTCGTTTTACCGTTTTTCCGTTTTTTTCTCTGCTTGTTACCTCTTTCCCGTCTCTGGGAGAAGAACATCTTGAGGATCCTTAAATCCCCCAAACAACCCTCCTCATTCAAAACAAGCCAAAACTAACAGAACCCCAAACCAGACGATCCAGCAACCCTCAACCCCAGCGCACGCACCGACCTGGGCATAACAACGCAACTCCCCAGATCCCTCTCAGAGAGTCTCGTCGCGTTAGGAACAGACCTCGAAATGCAGGATATCCTAGGCAAGGAACTCGTCGCGAACTATCTTATCGTGAAGAGGTTGGAAGCACAGAAGCTGGAGAGTCTAGGCGGGGAGGAGGAGCAGAGGAGGTGGTTGGTTGAGAGGTATTAATCTCGCTCTCTCTTTCCCTCCCCCCTCTCTCTCTGTCTGTTTCTTCCTTATTTTAAAGGGGTTTGGGGATTTCATCATACTATTTCTCTGTTCTGGTTTGTAGTCACACGTCTACTAGCTACCTACCTACCTACTTGAAACATTAAGATGGATGGCTGAACTGTAGTTTTCTCGGAGGTTCCCCTCATACTTCAAGAAAAGTAAACGATGTAAGGTCAATTATTTCATGATAGATAATATCTAATATGTAATGTAATGCAACGCCAAAGGGTATCACTTATGTCGTCCGTATACGGAGCAACCCTCACTATGTATGCCATGCCATGACTAGCATGACAGATGAAATCCAAAACTGTTTATATGTCCCAAAACGCCAAAACACCTTGCTCCTTGGCTTGCCTGCCATACCCAAGTCAGTGCTGTGAGCTAGGCGAAAACCATGTCGTAAATTTTAGGTCATGTCAATGTAAATGAAACGTGAAAACAAAGAAAATAGCAAACAAGACCAAACCAAACGAGATATCATCTTATCATAACCAACCAAGTGCCCAGCAACCTGGTGACCAAAACAGAGAGTGAGATTATAAAGACGAGATGAGGAGAGGACTACGTGCATCGTTGCCGTAGTCCGTTTCCCTCCCACTCCTCTAACAGCCTCGACACTTCCTTGAACGACACCGGCTTGGTCAGGAATAGATCCACCCCTGACGCAAGCGCGTCGGATTCATCGCGGGAACTGCTGAGCCCTGTCAAGGCGATGATTATAGCAGTCTCGCCATCTCTCTCTTTTTCAAGAGAGCGGATGGCTCGCGTAGCTTCGAACCCGTCCATGACAGGCATCGACATGTCTGGAGTAGAATTAGATTGTGTTCTAGAATAGAAAAGAGCAAGAATTGGAAAGCTTACCCATAAAAATCAAATCATATCCCTCGGCAAGTCGTTCCACCGCCTCAACCGCCAATTTTCCATTCTCCGCCGCGTCCAAAGTCTCCAAATTCCGCTTCTTCATGAATGTGAGCATCAGTTTCAAGTTGATGGAATTGTCGTCGACCACGAGGACTCGCGCCCGCCGGGGCTCGGATGGCTCTACGGCTGTCACCACGGGTTTGGACTTGTTGTGCTCAAATATAGATGACTCGGACACTAATTCCGGATGGGGCGGTGACCCTTGGAAAGGAGACGGCGGTGAGACGATGGTGGCCAACGGCTGCTCGATCTCTTGGCCCGGTGACTGCGTCCCCAATGAGGACGACGCGCCTGAACTACCAGAGTCCGGGGTCAGGTCGGTGACGCTGTCAGAAGAATTCAAAAACTTGGCCTCAGATGTCGTCTTTTCGGGGTCGTGTGGGGGCATGAATGTGCGAGGGTGCGGCCGTTTCGGGAGGGAAATTTGCTCCGGTGTCGTGGTCGACGAGCCTACCTGCGATTCAAGACATCGACGGATGCTTTGGGCGAGCTTCTGTGGCCCGCAGGGGCGGTGGATAATTTTCACGACTTTGGCAAGCGATGCGTATTGACTATGTATCTGCTTGTGATCGATCGACTGGTTGCAGAGGACGAGAAGTGCGGGGACCGAGTGGCGGGTCTGGAGGGTTTGGCAGGTGTTGGCCGACAAGGCCGCATCGTCGACAAGGACAATATCAGCTAGCGTGCCAGACGGCCAGGGGACCAGCTCGAGGCCGTACCAGTCCGTGAGATAGCGGGAGATGGTGGACCAGAGAGGGTGTTGTGCGGCATCTTCGGGGATGAGACCGAAAATCGCTGCCCGTCGGCCGGCGTGGGTGTCGCGTAGGGCGAGACTTTCACATATTCCTTGCTTCTCGCGGGGAGAAGGGGTGCGCGTATCCAAAGTAGGATCGAACGGATCTCCCGTCTCAATGCGCGACAGCGGTAGAGATACTTTCACGATAGTTCCTTCTCGGGGCTGACTGTAGATATTAATGCTGCCATTTAAGGAACGAACCAAACTTCGCACAATCGACAACCCCAAACCTGTTCCAACTGCCAAGGTATCCTCTTGAGCAAACGGCGTATACAAGCGTCCACGCAAGAACTCTTCGGAAATTCCCTTCCCGGTGTCGGACACCGTCAAAGTCACCAAATCATCCCCACCCTGGCGACGCGAGAGACTGTCCGACATTTCGGTCACCTCCAGATGCAACGAAACGCGACCGGCCTCGGTGTATTTCATGGCGTTACCAAACAGGTTCATAATGATACGCCGCAAAGCCCCCGGCTGAGATAGATAGGTCCAGTCGTTCGGAGCGATGTCCACGATCACCTCCACATCCGAGCGAGGCTGGGTCGCGGCCTCCTTGGAGAGATTGACCTGCAACGTCGCGGCGTTTGAGAGCAGCACAGATTGGTCGTACGTGGCGGCGGATTTCTGGCCATAAGAATGCCCTAGACACACCCCTTCCACCACTTCCTCGGCGAGGAGCGCGATATCGGTCGCCATGTACGTATCCAGATGTGCGGATACTTTCTCCAGGGGCCTGGAGTCCGGGGCGATGCGACCCCGTCTCATGTGACGCCCCGACTTTTCTAATGAGACGATTTTGCTGAAATCAAGTACTTGGTTCATCGTGTCTAGCAAAGTTCGGCCGCATGCATTGATGGTTTCCAAAAGTGATCCCTGGAATTCGTCGAGCTGCGTAGCGCTGAGAAACTCGGCGGCAGCAAGAATGCCGTGAAGAGGACTTCGCAGTTCGTGCCTGTAAATCTTTAGTACTGCGTTTAGTGGACCTGCCAGCTAGGGAACCTTACGAGATGCTGCCGATGAAGTCGCCCTTCTGGCGATCGGAAATGAGAGATTCCACTCGATTGCACTCCGCCATAACAGAGGATCCGAAGCCGAGAATCGAGCTCAGCTCGACCGACGGGCTAAAAACGCGCGTCTCCACCGTGTTCCAGCAGAAGCAACCGCCAAACCATTGTGAGTTGGCCGCATTCCACAGAGGCACAAACATCACTTGGGTGGCATTAGGGAAGTAGAGGTTCAGCATCGAGTTTTCATAGGCTCGCCAGTTTTTGCTACTTCCCCGGGACAGATCCGGAGATTTCGTCACACGAGAGCGCACCCTGGGTGGTTTTTCATCGTCCGAGCTTGTGAGCAACCCATCGCGGTGGAAAGACCAGAGTTTTCCTTTGGCATACCGCCGGAGCAATTGCTGTAAGAAGCCGCCTTCGAGGTTAATCGCTGGATACAGAACATTCGAACCCGGGCACGGAGCAAAGGGCTCCTCGGTCGTTGAGATTGCCAGGACGGGGGCCGGGTTGCTGGCTTCCCCGAATCCCAAGTAGTCGCTGCCGGTTTCGAAATCACTCGTGACGGGACTATTGATGGCCTCCAGAAACATGACGCCGCCATCATTTTCAAGCTCCAGACTTTCACGTAGCAGGTTGGCCGCTCGCCGAAAGGCCCAGGTATTGCTGTGAGACTCCTCCTGTACCTTGTGGCGACTGCCGGCCCACCAATCTGGCAGCTGAGTATCCGGTCCGGAGGAAGCGCACTGATCGGCTCTGTAATCGGAGGTGGAGCTGAAGGAGCGGGCATCGTTGCTTTGCGACCGCTGGGACGGAAGCTCGAAGCTATTCAATGATCCGACTGAAAGGTGATGAGCCTTCAGGTTGGAAGAGGACGGCGTGCCGGGAACGCCGCTACCTGTGTAAGACGGCTGGGGCGTCTCAACGAAGCTGGAGCTCCCTTCGACAAAGCAGCTCAGCCCGCGGGACAACCTCGCGGCACGGCGACCTTCGGACGCTTGCCGACTTACCCGGAGGTAGTCCATGATCAGCATCCCTATCGAACCCATAATTTCTTTCTCCGAGTCGTCCAGCCCGTTACGGGAATTCTTGTCAAGGATGAAGAAAGAGCCGATGTTGATTTTGGTGTCCGTTGTCAGAGGGGTTCCCGCATAGAATCGAAAGTGGGGGTCCCCGTTGACGAAGGAGAGGTTTTGGTATCGTTTATCTTTACTTAGATCGTTCACCACGACAAAGTTGTATTCTCCGGAGTCTCTATCAGAGGGCGGAAGATCAATGGTTTCCTGCGAGTAGGAATTGTCGGGTTAGAACCATATATTTACCAGACTAAGGTTGGCAAGAGGGCGGGAGAAGCCGTACCTTGCACATCTTCCAGGAACTCGAGGACAGTGTGAAACAACCATCCCACAGACCATCACCCAGCAAATCGAAATCGCTGGGTTTGTGGAAGAATTGAGTTGATTGTGCTATGATGAATTGCGAGGAGCGATCGGACACACTGAAGGTCTTTGCATGAGTTCCAGCTCCAACAGGGGCAAGAGGGTTGAAAAGAGAACACCTACCTGATTAGTACACGCTCCACATTCAGTCGCAGAGCTGCTAGGTGCGCAAAAGAGGTCAAAGTGGTGTTGGGGTCGCCCAGGGTCAACCCCTCGGGCAGCAACGAGGTGACGGGACCGAAGTTGGCCGGTGACGAGGGTTGAGGCAGCAATGCCGGCGACAAGGGGGCCGGGAGGGATCCATCTGCGTTGCTCACTGGCGGCGAATACCCTTCGCTAGAAAAAGGCTTCTTGACGCTCTTCAGTGGGGGACGCTCGGGGTGGAAAAATCGGTACAGTTCACGGGCACGGCGGCCGTCGATGTGTTCATCGTCTTTCGTTGGCGGTTCCATGATCATCCTCCCTGGTGTGATGTGATTCCCCGAGATGATGTGAGAAGAAGAGAGGAGAGGAGTAGAGTAGAGTAAAGGAATGAGATGAAGGGTGTATTCAATAATGGGGCATAAAATGATGGTAAGATGGTTTTGCCTCAATACTGCGCCATTATTCTTTTACCCCTGCGGTGGGATGTTGGAATAAAGTGTGGCGGAAGTGGATAGACCAGGAAAGCGATGCAAAAAGGCCAGCCACACACGAGATGCGAAGAAGCACGAAGAGTCTAGACAAAGTAGACGAGGGAGTGGGGGACGGAATTGCCGATGACAGAGCGGAAGGGAAGGAGTCTAAGAGGCGATGAACGGAAGCGAGAAAAAGGAGGGGAAGGAAGTCTAGATCGAAATCAAGGCCGAAACATGGAATGGAGGAGGCGCATCTCTTTTATTGGAATGTGTGATGATTATAGGGTTTTCAACTTGCAACAATTACGGGGTTGAATTAATTAAGAACTCGAATGTCTTGTCCCGAACGGGCAAAAGATGGGAATCAGGGCGCATGACGACGACGCGGACGCCGCCGAGCCATGAGATTCGCGGATTAGTATCATCATTTGCCTGTCCGGAGATGCCCTCCGGATGCCATTGCACCAACTATACCCGCTGCACGTCGAGTTGGTTAGTGTCTTTCTCGCACCAGATCTAGAAGATCAAGCCAGACTTTCTACACATCCCGTTTAATCGCCTCGCTGATGAACGCAGTACGTCAAAGTGCAGGGGCTTCTCAAAACGGGTCGAACATTCAAAATCCAAGGCAGGACCGGTTTCACCAGCCCCGCTAAACCCTTCCCGGACTAGCGAGCGGCAGCCCGTCCTGCCCCTTCCCAGTTTCGGCCGCCCAAGCCGCCAATCACACTGCTTTCCGGACCTTGCCGCCTGCAGGAGCCACTTTCTTCCGTTCAAATCGGGGACAGCCCGGTCTAGCTTCGCATTTCTGTTTTTTTTTTTTTTTTTTTTTTTTTTTTT